>JAIPRL010005329.1:0-32826 GCA_025469235.1 Pemphigus obesinymphae | reverse complement strand
CCCCATCACAAGTTACACTCAGAATTTTTATATTATATTTAGCACATTCTGTAATTCCAATTGTGACTAATTGGGCCTGTACTGCTGATTTAATCTTGTCTACAAACCAATACCCAATAGGCCATTTTCACTTAATTTTCAGACTCGATAACATAAATACAAGTACTTCCGTAGCTGGTAACTCACAATCTTCAATTGTTAAACCATTTCCATAGTCACAATAACCACTATATCTGTGAAAACGTATTTATGTGTTTTATTAATTGATAAAATAGTGTTCTGTTTATAATGAATTATAACATATTTATGATTTGCTCTATCCCAATGGACTTCTTTTTTTATGCTCATTGAATCTAAAATAAGACAACAGTATTTTTCTTCCTCTGGAAATTTACCAATTTCAGTCATTACATCCTTTAAAAATCCTGTACCTGCATTTATATTGGAAATCCAATTTCTAATCGCACTAGGATTTGGTAAGCTAATTGAAGACCTTGAAATATTTATTAACAATTAGTATTTTAAATAGTATTTTTTTTAAATGTACAATAATTAAATCGAAGACTATAAAATTTACCGAACATAATTATATGCTTTTGGCGAATAGAAATAAAGTGTAGTAGCAAACTGTTTTACTTCCTCACTATAACGCTTTGCAGTTGGTGCTGCCTTACTATTACATACCATATCTTTTAGAAACGAAGTAGTAAAATTTTTTTCAATTACATCAGTAGTTTCTATATCAGTTGATGATCTAATTTTTGACATCAACTCCTAATAATATATCAAACTGAAGGTATACTTGTAAATTATTATTAATTTTAATAGAGCAGAGGACTCGTAGCATTTGAATATTTATTTTATACAGTCACAAAAATAGACGAGTTAAAAATAAAAGCATTTTATGTTTGGGAGAAGCAAAATAAGCGAAATAAAAAAGCTATTTCACATAAATAATCGACAAGGTCAACAACCACTAACATTAAATCAGCGTTTCCAATAGCCCAAATACAAACAAAAAAAGAAAACAAACAGTAAAACTTAGCAATACTTATGAATATTATTTTATTGTTCTAATATTTAGTAGGCAGTATATTGAAATATTGAAACTTATCTAAAAGGTTAATTACCTTCAACTTTGTTGAAAATCAATATTGATCATGTTAAAACACAACTTGAATAGTACATCAAATTACAATGAAAATTTAGGTAAACAAACAAAGCAAAATGTGTACATTAAATATTTTTAATACACAGTAATTAAAATATTAAAATACAAACAATATTTTTTTAAATTATAATACATAAAATGACAATAATTATTTATATAAACTAAATAAATCAATAATTATTAATTTCTTATAACATATATATATATCATTTCAAACATTACTGCATTTCGTATTATTTATAATATTAGTTTACTAAAATATTCGAGGCGCCTAGTAGGTATCAAAATTAACTATAAGCACAAATTTTCAAGTTTGTTTCTTAAAGGTATCTTTACACATTATATGATAATGTACTCTAGTATTTTGATTTAATATTGAATTTTGAACCATAGAACAAAAATTTATCCAATTTATAATTTTTATATTAGACGTCTCATTTGATTGTATGAAATTTAAAAATATAAAATAATAAGGGAATTAAGCACATAGAATAGAGCACATATAACACTTAGAATTTATAATCCATGACAGTCAAGCAGTAGCTACATTTAATACCTCAAGTGTAGTTATTCTTAAACTTTGCCTTCGAACTTTTTGTTGCAGTAGCTTAATTTTTTTTCGAAGACTGACCTTTATTGGGGATTCAACAATTTGCCTTTTACGTTTTATTCGAAGGGAAGGTGTATACATTGGTGTATGTGGTGAAAGATCTATAAAATATAAATTTCACTAAATATTAATTATAATTTACAAACTACTATTTTAAATACATTGAAGCAGATTAATATTGTTTTTTGTGTAACCGACATTACATTCAGATTAAAAATTTGAAAATACGACACTGTATATATTATATATTATATGTAGGGTGACCAGATATGACTAATATAAAAAGAGGACATTTTTAAAACGCATAATGAGCGTAACTTGACCGGTTGATCAGTTCTTGTGGGAGTAAGAACATTGGTGAAAATTCTATGTAAGGAAGAGGTAAAACCGAAATTAAAAATTAGGGAGACATTGCTTTCTTTAAGTTTTAATAGAGGGGTTAGGTGAAAACTAATTCTCCTCCTTTATTACGCATATATATTTGATAATAATAACTAAAATATATATACATATGTATTTATTATATATAAATACATCTGAATTTTATGTGAAATATAAATTTATTATAAATTATTATTGAATTATTATAAATCTGAAGAGAAAAATATTTAGTAATTTCCTTTATTATATATTTATTCACTCATTATTGCACATATGAATAGATAGTTACAAAATGTATTTAATTTATTAAAAGCATATTTAGGTATCTATGTACTTGCTAAAAATTTAAATACCATATTATACACTATATTTATCTCTATTTATTATATTTAAATTAAAAGTAAAAAATAATAATATTGTTAATAAGAATAACAATTAAAAAATATCGGTTCTTAGGTATACAATATGAAAAATAATAGATATGTATTTTTTTTATATTTATAATTTTTATTTAGAACTAAGAATGTCAATATTAGTCAGAATTTGATATATTTTTTTTAATGTTTTTGTTTTTTTTTTCATTTTTCAAGTGTTTAAAAAATTCAAAACACTTTTTAAAATTATATTGTACCATCATAACCTTTTACATTTTCTAATAATAAACGATTACGTTCATTGGTCACTGACTCTTTATGAGAGAGAATACTCTCTCAGTACTAGCGTTGTGGCCCGGAATTGCAAAAAAAAAACTGCAATTTTCAAAATTTCAGAAAATGTAATCATACAAAATTATTAGCTAAAAAGAATATTTTTCATACATTTTTTTGGTGGTTTTTCCAAAAAGTATTCTTCATTTTGAATTTCTAAAAATCATAGTAATAAATAAAAGAGCAAAATACAAATTTGATCATGTTATCATAACAATATTATATTTTGATATTTAAATTTGGGCGGATATTCTATGATGTATACTTATCAGATTACCGTAATAACTAGATACCAGATTGGTATTGAGCAGTTATTAGTAGTAACCATAAAAGCTCCACTCACCTTAAAAATCATAGGACACGACACATGACATAGTTGTAATACCGCATTAATACTACACACTAACCACAGAATGTACAGTTGGTGACTGCAATGAATCTAACATAAAAGCAAAATAATATAGTACTATCTTGGTCCGTGATAATAACTGATATTATCACGTGATAAAAAATAAAACCACAGATAACTTTCAAGTTATCTGTAATAAAACTATTCATGCTAACAATTATTAATTCAAATAATTAATAATAATAATTATCAAACTTAAACACTAAATCTGAAAAAGAGGACATTTTAAACCTAACGCGGACAGACGAGGACGCCCATAAAAAAAATGACGAATCCTCCTTAAAGAGGACGTCTGGTCACCCTAATTATATGTCTATATATAGTATATAAACATCACAATATTACATATTTTCTAGTATAAATTGTGGCACTTATATTAATATTTGTCGTAAAAAAATAAATAATAATATTATTTTATTTTTTTTATTATTATTATTTAATAAATAAAAGTATTCATATATTTATAATATTTATTTTGTGTATTTTTTTTTTTTGGTTATACCATGACAAAATAAACAGGTATTACAGCAACTTACATATTTTGGTTCATATCGCGCAATCATGGTGAACGCTTTTCTCCGCTTATCATCATCTCAGTATCTACGATTATCATGATTTTCGTTATCTTATTATATTGCCGCCTTTTTTGATTTTTTTGATAAAAATTTACTTTTAAGCATATTTTATAATTTGTTAATTAATCTTTAATTCGAATAAATATCCCATTTTGTGTATTTAGTGGTTGTTTAAGTGGAAATAGACGTAAAGGTATTGTAAATAATTCCAAAATACATTTACATAAATTTCTTAAAAATGTAAAGTTGCGTGGGAAATGCTCGAACAAATTAAAAAAAATTCAAACATACAAACCGTGAATTTTGAATCCGGTACGTTATAATAAGAATTGTGATATTAATTTCCGTATCATTCCATTTCGCCGAAACTATTAATTTAGTACATTAAACTAACTATTGCGTGGGTATGCTATAAAAATATACTAATATATGTTTAAAAAATACGTATTTACATTATATATTTAAAAAAACACGAGTCACTAAAAAAATTCAATAATAATAATGCAAAATTTTATAATATGGTAAATGGAAATGGTATTTACGGTATATATATTTTATAAAACACGAGTCACTAAAAAAATTCGATAATATATAGGTATTAAAAAAAATAACAATATTTCTAATAATTATTACTCTAGATGGAAATGGTATATTATGGCATCTAGGTATGACATCACAGATATTTCTCCATTTTCAAGGCTATAATAATAATATTAAATATATAATTAATAATATTAAATATGCATTTATTTTAAATGTATTGTTATTTACCGCTCTTTTGCATTTGTTAATCGTTCTTCGAGTTTTTTGTATTTATTTCTCTTTTTGGGCGCTTGATTACAATTTTTTTGAGCCAGAATATCAAGCTCAAAATTTTGTTGTTGGTTTTTTATTTGCTTAATCAAAATAAATATATATAATATATAATAAGATAGACCAGTATAATAATAATAATTATTATACATTTTTTATTATATATTTTTTTAGGGTGAAAAGATTGTTTTTAAAGTAAGTGTGTGAACACGATTTTTCGGCGAAGTGGGCCTAAACCATTAATTCACTATATAATAATGTTATAGTTAGGTAATTAAAAATAATAATTAATGTACCTACTGTAAAAATATAGATTTATGAATTAAACTTTATATATACCCTTAATTACATAAATAAAAGATTATTGAAGAAAATTGACATAATAATGCTCAACAAATAACGAATACAATGTAATTATCACACATACTACCTTAAATCATGCACCGGTCTACCGAGAAAAGAACATTGATAATATTTGGAGAAAAGCAATATGGCGGTACTTGCGTATCACAAAGTTGCTAGCATACCTGTTTATTTTGTCATGGGTTATACGAAGATATTATATAATGATAATAATGTAAAAAAAAATAAAAGCATTCATATATTAATAATATTTTTTTTGTGTTATAAGAATATAGTATAATAACCTAATAATATTGTATAATAATTTCATTGTTTATTGTTTTGGCAAAAACTTAAAACTCAACGATCTAACTAAATCAAAATTATCTATTTCTTTTAGCTGATATTTTGTCATCTGTTCTCTAATGAAAGATTCTTTTTCAAACATTTTTTTTGTTCTTACACTTTTACTTCTGCATTTTATGTATGTTTCAGATTGAACTTGTAGTAATACATCAACAAAGTTATATATGTTAGTGTAGAAGTATATGTTAGTGATAGTGTATAACAACATGTTTAGTTTTGAATGAAAACTTTCACAGCTATTAGAAGTACGGTTGCAGCTAGCAGTAAACTGTGCCCAAATGTTAGGGAGGAACATAGCGTCCGGTGAAATATAGTTTTCAAAAATGTAGTCTGTAAATTTCACAATATGGTCATTTTGAGCAGGCTGTATTGCCAAAAAGTCATCAGTAAAGCAGTTTATGACGTTTTCAGGCTCCAAAAATGGTAATTCAAAAAAATATTTTAAATAATTACTATCGTTTGTGTTATTATTGTATAATTTAGTAAGTCCTAAACTTTGGATTTTCCTCCACCAACTTTTCCCTAAATGAAATCGACAACCACTTATTTGTGCATTAGGGAAGACTTTCACTACAGTATTATGTATTGCTGGTTCAAAATCTATAAAAATGTCAGTAGGAAAGCAAGATATACCAGCGGATATGGAGTGACGAATTACATTTTGAAATGCACACATGTATGTAGTACTTAACTTGTTGGTTAGTAAAAAATACACAGGAGGTAAATACACATAATTTTTAAGGCCATGTATGGTAAAATGTTGGGTAAAGTTTTTTGGACAGCTTTTGAACGTCTCATCGACGTATATTTTCTTTACGTCACATAGCACTTTTATATTTTGTTGCGTAGAAAAACCAACTATCGAATTTACTTTATCGTTTACAAACAAAAACTGTTCACCAATGTTGGTTTTAATTTCCATGGACCCCAAAGCAGCATGTAATTCTTCAATGCAGCTAGGCAGAGAGTGGTGTACAGATAGTCGGGCACGATGAATATTATGCCGAATTAATGATAAATCATTGTTAGTCAAAGTAGGTATATCACCTTGTTTCAATTGCGAGCGAATAAGTTTTGACGGTTTGCAAGAAATGTCTACCAAAGCTTTTCTTTTCAGAAAATTACTCATTATTTGTCTATTTAGGGCTTTTTTGTCAGGTTCACTATGTTCGTGATTGGTGTTACTCTCAACTATTTTATTTGAAGTTGATAATTTAATAAAGCACTTACAATTTTTGACACAGCAAGGCCACCGCTGTACATAATTTTGTAGTGTCTTATGAAAACGGAATTTGTAGCCTTCGTAGATTATAAGAGGCTTTGATTTTTCACTATATAAAAATTCCACGATGAACTATATTCCAATACGTATAAAATATTACATAAACTATGATATAAACGAAACAAACTTTTACGAACAACGATTGATTTTGGACTGGAATTTTCATTTTGCCATTTCAAATTATCCGATTATCGCAGTTAATGCAAGTCATACGGCAGATAATACGATAAAACAATCTATATAATCTTTATCATATTATACAAAAATTCCCATACGTGTTGAACATTTCGTTTATCGTTATGTATATCCAACACCGCATCTGCCAGGTACATAGGTAATAGATAAAGGTGTTTATATTATATAGGTAAGGTACATCGGTAATAATAATTAAAATAATAATTATCCTTTGTTTGTCTTTCATTGAAGTATTATACAGCAATATTAGTTACCAAAACTCGCCTTATTATTTAATATTTAATTTACTCCTTTTTCCATAGTTTATAAGTACGCAATAGGCGCGCGCGAAGTATTTTTGGTGTCCGGGCGCGCGTATTATCGCCTTACGCTCCCGGCCTGTACATACGTATATACGTATACGTGTATACATACGTATAAAAAGGGAATACATTTTTATATTTTTTCAGTCTGGATCTTCCGTATTTTAACGAGTAAATAACAATGGTGAATTATAAATTGATCGGACAGACTTTATTTTGAAGTTGTAGCGATTTATAGATTTTTGTACTATTTAAAACGACCTATTATTATTTAACTATGCGTTTTTGTATCAAAGAAATCGAAGATTTTCTGTGGCAATAAATATATATAACCCCGGATTAATATAATATATACCTTACCTAATATAATAAAATGAACACATTTCGCCTTTTGGATTGCAAATTAACCTGCAAGTAAAAATTTAAATATATCAAGGAAATATAGCTGGGAGAATTTTTGGAAATTACTCCATTCATGTCGGGTAGGTGACAGGTTAATTAAATATGGTTCAAGCGTGTATACTTCTTTCAGTTGCACCTATAAATCGACGAAATAATAAATATTTAAGACAATATCTGCATATCTGCAGCAAACTTCAAATCTCTAAAACTTTTTAACCAAGTCCGTCCGGCCAATTCTGATTTCACCATCGTTATTTACTCAGTAATATACATAGGAACACAAAAACATTATAATAATCCCTTGGGTCCTAAACTAGATTTATGCCTAAAAAAGTAGATTAAATGTTGTATTTTTACGGGAGAGGAAGGAGTGTCCTACGCATAAAAAATGGGGCACAATATTCTATATATCTACTATATAGAGAAGAAAACGAGGGCAGAATATCTTAGACTCAAGATCACATAATTTGATAATGAACGAACGAATTTGGGTCGAAAATAAAGCACAACATACAATTTCAATACCTATAACAGGGTATATATATTTTTTTAAATATGCCACACGTAGATGAGACTTAAAATGTTACTGATCGTCGACCGATCTAAACTTTTCCAGTCTTCTAATGAATATTATTTTTGTTATTGTTTAGATTGATTGTTGGGCTAGTATATCAATCCATTTGTTTTTTATTATTTATTTAAGAAAACACGCCAACACATTACATTAATACATACAAACGGGAGTTTATGTTAAATTACGATATAAAATTTGAAATTGTGTTGCCAGCTTAATACATTATTTAGTATGAATCGTAATATAATATAATTAAGTTTTTACTTACCAGACTAATGTTTATTTATTGACGAGACTTAAAAAGTTGAAAGTTGAAACAAAACACACAATTCAAATTTCAAACAACAAGAATCGCGAGTTGTGCCATGTGTGAATATCCGTATTCCGAGGCCCGCCACATCCTGGCATAACAACAGTGTTGCTAATCAAACGACAATTATCGTACCGCCTAGGTATCAATTGGAAATACTGAACGGGAAGCCCAAAATGGTGTAATTCCTTCCCGACAGGAAGTTCCTGATAGGTATCATTTGGGTACAATACGAGAAGTCCCGGAAGGGTCTGATTCCTTCCCAGCAGGAAATTCCTGATAGGTAGCAATTGGATGCCAAACGGGAAGTACCGAAAGGGTCTAATTCCTTCCCGGCAGGAAGTTCCTACTAAGCATTAATTGGGAACTAAACAGTCAGCTCCCGGGAGGCTCTGTGCTGTTAGGGTAATGTTAGGGTAATCAACTAGAATTTCCTATCTTAACCCTCTCTATACCAGAAAACTCTTATTATACTCCTTCTGCCCAAAACAATTTATGAATACACACAAAAAATAAAAAATAAAAAAACACATCGTTGTAAAACGAATATATTGCGCGTGGATTAAAAAAAAATGTACATAAAATCACTATCTCCCTTGCTATGCGCAGAATCTAAAATAACAATATATATAAATCAAATTTATATATTAAAATAATATAAAAACTTTAAAAATTTAAAATAGTATAATAAAATATAAAGATAATATGTCTAGAGTATTCGAAAAAGTATTATAGGTAACAACTAGTTTTGAATACTCTAAGCATACTTTCTTATTTATATATTTTGCAATTGTAAGAAATGGCTAGGAAAAAAATTACAATAGTAATAGATAAAATCTGGACACGAAATTATACTGAATGTATAATTATTACAGTAATAGTTAAGTATATTACTCCAAGGTATTATAAATAAATATTATTTTTACTATAATTGCTAATTAGTAAGATTACACTCAATCAGATATATTTCTTCGTCTGTTCTTAAGGCAAATATGTACTGACAGTTTGAATAGCTGGCATTTTATAAAATATAAAATTCATAAATAAAATTGTACAATAAATTTAACTGATATGTAAATATTCAAAGAGCTTATTATAATTTTCTTTGGCATGGGTGGTGATATCGTCTGTCCCATGGCCGATCGTCATTACATGAACAAATGGTGTTAATGAAGTTTCATATTATTATTTTAAATTTAAAAAAATATTTTAAGAAGAATACGAATAATAAAGTTTATTCAAATTTAAGTCTTAATTAAAAAATGTAGTCAATGAAAAATAGTATCATGTCTGTAGTTATATCGATTTCAGTAGGATGTTTTCAACTTTTTCCCAACAGTATATAATCTATGTAAAGTTCTTCTTTAATTTTATTAATTTTGTAATGTATATTTTATTAATAATTTCATTGTCTATGTAATATATAAAATATCCACTGTGATATAAATTGTGTATTATATTATGTTTTATCATAATATAATTGTTGAATGTTGTTTATATGTTATTACCATTACTATGACAATTGTGGAAATAAAATGATCGCTGTTGAGTCGACCACGATAAATTTGCCAACGATATATGACGATCAAATGCAGTTGACGCTATCTCGCTAAAATGGCCATGATGATCGCAAAGACCGCGGCTGCAGTAACTACACATGAGGCACAGTATCTACTCATCCAGAATACAATTTGGTTTAACTTGGTTGACAGACTGCTCGACTCTAATTATTTATTCGAAATGGAAATTGAAAGTAACAACTGTCTAATACCTAGCCCGTGGACTACCGACGAAAAATTGAGCATACCCTACGGAAAGGCAGACATACCTTTTTTGAAGAAATTATTGTATAGTTCAAATTCTATAATGATCTCCAAGTCTCTACTAGCCCTGATCGAAAGAGCTTACGATTGTTTCAAAGCCATGGACATGTTAAAGTAATATTAATAAATCAGTTGATGGTTTATAAAAATATTATGTTATATTACCATATAGATATGACGTTTTGTCGCCACTGAATCGGTTATTGATGCACAATAAACCGTTCATCCGGCAACGATGTTGTACGCTTATCAAGATATTGTCTGCCCAGCCGTTGGGTAAAGTGTCGATAGTGCGGAACGGGTCGCTGATGTGCAAGATGCAGGGGCTCATGGCAGATGCGGTGTACGGGGTACGATTCCATTGCGCCGCAGCCCTCATGTCAATGGCTGAGCACAGGCCGGGCAACGAAGCTATGGTAGAGCTGGGATGCGCAGACCAGGCGCTGAGCAGGGTGTACGTTGAGCAGGACGACCGGGTGGTACCAGCGCTGTTGTGCATCGTCGGCCGACTGATGGCCACCAATCGAATGGTTCGCGAACGAATAAGTGGCACAGCAGACTTCGGACGGTTTTTCGATAATGCGGTGTCGGTGACCAAGCGGCAGCGGTCGGCATCGACGGGCGCACTGGTCGACCGCGGCGATCCGACGGCGGGCCGGGGGCTGCTTGGTTTCTTGAAACAGGGCGCCCGATCGTCCGACTATCGTACGGCCCTGGACAGCGTGGTGTGTATGGCCCGGGCGGCCGCGGTTCGCGAGGCCAGCGTGTACTTGGCTCGGGACCACGACGTCATCGACCTGTTGGTGTCGTACGTCACGTCACCCGGACTCCGGGGCCGGGCGTTGCGCGTGTTCTCCGCCCAATTGCTGTTTACCCTGGCCAGCACGTCTGTGGGACTGGTGAACCTCAGGAAGTCGGTGGCCGTGGCGGCCGATGCCGTGAACGATTGGATCGATGTTTTGCAGCAGAGGCGGTCCGGGGTCGAGGACGCTGCGACCGAACGGTGTTTGCGAAAACTCGCCGACATTATCGTACCAATGATGCGGCAGCTACAGGACGACGCCAAGGCCACTACCGAACAAAATGACCCGAACTTACCGCGGTGATTTTCACACCACGTGTTTCGAATCGATTATCATAATTTTGAATCCTGTTGACCATGTGTCTACATACCTATATCTATGCAAATTGGGACTTTAATAAGTATAGTGACCAACGGCCGTATTTGTATATATAATAAATAGGGTAGAGTACCCTATATTGGATCATTCAAAACATTTTGTGATTTCCTCTTAAATTATTAAAATTTTTCGACTGGAAATTGTATTTATATGGTACTTAAACATGTGAGTTATACATTTTGGCATAGTTAGTTTTATTATTTTTTTAAATTTTAAATTAGATATTTTTGAATTTTTAAAAAATTTACAAAGTGGTCCAATATAGGGAACTACGTTCTTTAATTGGACCGCCATAAAATGTATAGGAAAACTACTATATTTTAATTTAACTATTTTAAATATTGATAAAATATATAAAATAATTCAAATTTTATATGAAATAAATGTCTATATTGTGAACAAAAATTATTGCTTTTACTTACCTATGTACCTACCAATATTAACTATCATCTATATTAAAATTAAAATATCAATACTATAACATTTAATCAAATTTATAAAAAATTTATTATTTTCTTAACTTTAATAATGAGTTTAATTTATATATAGGTATAACCCTTAATTTATGAACTAATATGTATGTGTATGTGTAATAAAAAGTAATAAAAATCAACTCCTATGTATATACTAGGTGTTAAGATCTTATTGTAAATAACTAAAACTAATTATAGGTTGATATAGGTATATTAATATAAATAACACAGAACAATCTTATATTATGAATAAAAATTACCACTTACCCTGTACCAATATTAAAATAGTAAAGAACAGTATAACATTGAATAAAATCAACAAATTATTATTTTTTTCTTAATCTATTTTAAGTAGTTTAATTCACAAATTTAAGCATAACATTATTAGGTATTACTTTTTAAATTAAATAACAAAAAGTAAAAAAAAATAAATAAAAAATACCAACCTTTTAAATAACATTATACGTTTTTGAATTAAAATAACAAAAATTAAACAAAAACCTTTGAAGTATAACCTATCTTAGATATACGTATAGTAATGTAAATAACAACAATTATTCATTTATGAACCTATTAATCATAGAGCAACAAATTTTACTCAGTCTTTTTCACAACGATAGCAAATAGTAAATTCATCAGGCTCAATTCCTAGATAATCTTCGTGGTACCATAAGCGGGTTTTCGCGAAGGTACCAAGAGCGAACCGTTTACTAAAGTGTTTACTGTGATAAAGCCACCTTTGCTGATAACAATGATAATGATTGTCTGTCTCCAAAACGAATAACCACAATAGATAAGTGGTAACTGATAAGATAAGTGATAAGAGTAATGAAGCTGTCAGACAAAACGTCAAGTATAATTTCAAATTGTTTTTAATATATTAAGTATTTACTTATTGTATATTAAAAATGGACGAAAGTGACATATCTTGTCTTGGACTAATTTTGCAAGAATTCTTCGATGTACAAGATCAACAATTATTCTCACATACACTGCAAGAAACTCACATTCATTATTTATTATTGAGTAATATTCGTGAAACTCACTTCCGTTCAGTTTGGTCTGGAGATTGGATTCACGAATATACTGCTCGTGATTTTCCCTATCTATTTAGAATGTCACAAGACACATTTTTAAAGCTAGTTACAGCATTGAGCATTGATGTACAACTTATAAAATCATATAATGGAGGAAATAAACCTATTTCATTTCCTACCAAAATATTGATTACCTTATAGTACTTTAGACGGGAAATATCAATGCATTCAATTGGAGACCGTTTTAATGTTACAAAGTCAACTGTGTATAATATTGTACAAGAAGTTACAAATTATTTATGTACAAATATGGCAAGACAATTTATTAGATGACCAAGCATTGAAGAAAAATTTAGAGTAAAAGCGAATATGCCTGGTAATTAATGATTATTTATCATATAATTATTTATTTGATAATTTAATAATTTATTTAAATTTAATTATCAGGTGTTATAGGGGCAATTGATGGTTGTCATATTACTATAAAAGCCCCAAATTCTCAACTAGAAAGCTACAGGGATCGAAAACTGAACAAGGGCATTATTATTCAAGCAGTATGAACAGCGGGTAAAATATTTACAAATATTTATGTTGGATTCCCTGGACGAGTATACGATGCTCGTGTTCTTAAAACCTCAGAAATTTATAAAAAAAAATAGAAAACAAAAGACCAAATGAACTATTTTATAATAAATATTATTTATTAGGAGACTCTGCCTATCCAAATCGTTCTTGGCTAATTTCACCATTTAAAAACTATGGCAATCTTTCAGTTAGAAAGAAAACATGGAATTTTTATCATTCACAAACTAGAGTTGTAATTGAGAATAGTTTTTGATTACTAAAAGGAAGAAGGCGCAGACTTGTTATACCTAAATGTAACAAATGTTAAGAGAGCTCCTTACATAATTGTGGCATGTTATGTACTCCATAACTTTTGTTTGATCAATAGTGATATTTTGAATGAAATAATAGAGAACAATCAATTTGATGATACTCACCAGGTTCACATTTCACAAAATATAAATGGAAATGAATCTGGTGATGCTAAAAGGGAAGAATTATTAAATATTATGGTTCCTTAGTTAAAATTATGTAATTAATATATTTAATTTATATTTGTGTAAAGATTTCCATTGTATTATTAAATAGTTATGTATATAATTGTAATATATATTATAATTATATAAATCATTAGTATTAATACTTATTTTTAATTGTGTATATTTGTATTAAATAAATATTTAATGGAAACAGACTGTTATTAAAAGAAACAAAAACAAAAATTTAAATTGAACAATTAATACATAACACTTTTATTATTTAATCAAAAATCTAAAACTTTCAGTTATAATATTATATATAATAATATTATATTATATATAATATTTCAATTAACAAGTCAGTCTTAAATTTCTATTGTTTAAAATTATAAAAAAAATAAATAAAATAACTGAGATCTTATCTTGATTAAAATCTTTAAATACATTGCACTTTTATTGTTTAATTAATAACATGAAGAAACTAAACTTAATTAATAATCAAGTCTTGAAATTCTGTTTAAAAATAAAAAATACCTTAAATATAAATAAAACATAATTACTGACGTCTCCTCTTCTATTAAATTTTTTAAATTAATATCATCTTTATATAGGTATATCAATTTTATTTAATCAGAATCTGATGTTGATCTCTTTCTTTTTCTCTTACTCATATTGTCAACTAGTTTAGAAAATAAGCCGATCATTTGATTTCTTTGGTCATTTTCTGTTAGCATATTGTTTTGATTTCTTCAAACTGTTTATTTTAAATTTCTAAAAGTTCTTTGTGTTGTATATGGGTTAAAATGTCAGATGGGCTTATCTTGTTTTTGGTTTCAAAACTTTTTTAGGATTAGTGTAAATATTGTTTAGACTAGCTGTTGAAGTAGATGGTTCATTATTATGTGTGTGTGTTGAAACAATGGTTTCACATTTTGCTGGTGGTTCTTGAGTTTTAGAAATCTTATTTTCCGTAATGGGATTGTCCATTGTATTAGCCGATAATGTATCCAATAGTGTAGGTGGAGAAATTTTATGTTTATACTTGATGGCATGCATAGTATCATAAAACGGAGGTTTTATTTTAGTAGCTTGGCCAGTTTTGTAGGCATTATCTTTAAATTTCATATATTTACTTTCTAAATTTCTCCATTTTTGGTCGCATTTTTTCTCTCCGTCTTTTTCATTATTTGCAATTAAAAAACCAATTTTATTAATTTCATTATAAATTTGTTGCCAAACTTTGAATTTTGGAGACTTTTTATCTGTAAGCTTTTTTTGATATAAATCAGATGTAACTATTTCTATAAATTTTTCAGTAGCTTCATAATCTTTTGGTGTTGACCAGAAAGTAGACCAAACAAAGCCTTAAGTAAACAAATAAAAATATATAAATGTAAATATATATGTTTATGTATATATAAATATTTTATGTATATATATAACTATTACTTAATTTCTCTTCTCTATTGCTATTCCTCTCAAATAGTAATTTATCATCCTACTAGCCACCATTTCTCAATCTCTACTTCACAAAATCTCTCATCTATGCATACTAGTATCCTTAAGTTACAGTGAAGTTATTAGCAATTTAAATGAAATTTTTATGAAATTAACAGTTTGCATGTTAATAATTGTCAATTATTGACAGCCTAAAAAGAAACTAAGTTTACGTTAGTTACTGGATACAAAATAGAAAAGATAACTAGATTACTTTTTGTTACCTAAATGCAAAAGTAATGCGTTACATTTCTCATTCTAATTTCCTCATTAGGTACCTACTTAAGAACATAAAAATGGAACACATTATTTTATAAATTTACTCCTGTATTACCACAGAATACTATTACTACAAAACATAAAAGATAACGTAACGTTACTCAAAAAAATAACTAGATTGCAGTAATAGCTTCCATTAAATTACTACTCAATATTGACTGCAAATAAATTGACGAATAACCTTCTTAGTATATTCTATAGCCAAATTATCACCCATATCTCGATGTGAAGTATAAGTGGTTGAATCAGAATCAGATAAATCATTACATGGCGTATCTTTCACTTTATCTGGTAGAACTACACCTATTCGTTTTATTTCTTCTTCTTCTTCAATATACGCCAGTACTTTTTCCCCGCCTATTAAAACAAACCATACAATTAAAAATTTAAAACCAAGAATTAAAATCGGGTTTGAGATTTTATTCACCTTCAGTAAGAACATCACCAAGAATTTCATTTTCTTTATCTATATTATAAGTGAGTTGCCCACCATCCAACACTACACTTATAAATTTTAAAGACATAATAAATATATATATATATATAATTAGTAATATATAATATTTCTCTATATTAAATTATAAACAATAACAAATAATTAAGAAATAGATTAGAAAGACGAAAAATATTATTTTTCACAACTACCATTATTATTATCAGAGGTACCACAGTCAGTAAACGTTAATAATCAACGTTTGCTCATATCAATTAATATTTTAGTAAACAGTTACCAATTTTAATCTAAAATAAAGCCGGGTTTACACTACACCGTGTCATGTCATGAGAAATAGTTTGCTGTGATTGGTTGAACCATATGTTTAGAGAATGGTATACCGTAAGGTATGTCGTGTGTTTTTCACTCGTTACCACTATGACCAAAATATACCAAGAAGTTTAATATATTTAACTTTTGGACGTGTGGTTACCTAATGGTTATAGAATCCCGCCAATTTCGGTGTTCATATCATATAAATCATAATAATTCATCTTTGTTCACAGATCATTGTGTTATAATGACTATAATGTAATCTTTCGCGTAACAATGGTCTCACATTCCATCTATAAAAATATGCCAAACATATAGTAAGTAAATACTTACCATTTACATTAAATTTCAAATTTGACAAAATGTAAAATACCGTCTCTTAGTTTTGTAACGTTTTTCTTCTTCGGCTAAATACAATAAGCAAGACGCTATATATATTTGTCTCCGGTAATTACACTTGTTGTACTCGTTTATATTATATTCATACAACTTCCGTTTAACTTGTGGATTAATTTTAATTTGAAAATTTGACTTTAATTATGAAAGCAGAAAAACTATTTATTTTGTTTACATATCATAATATCACCAGAAACCAAATACGAAAAAATAGCGAGGGAACAAAATTTGATAATAGTTAACCGCTACGGTTGAACGATCTTCTACTTTGGTATACGGAAATTATAGTGCCACAAAAACAACAATCACATGACACGACACGACACGACACGGTGTAGTGTGAACCCAGCTGGAACCCAGCTTAACAACGAAAACGTCGTTTAGTAAACTATTTGCTCTTGGTACCTCCGCGAAAACCCGCTTCATATCAAACACTATTTACACATTATCATGTTGATAACTTTTTCTTCGTCGTATAGTGGACAGTACCAATTACTGTTGTCAGTATTTACTGTATTTTTTGAAGTAGATAGTAGGTCTTGTTTTTTTTTTTTTTTTTGTTTTTCTACTTATATTTTTTTATGGTAAGTTTATTACATACTTATTTTGCTTCTTTATTATAATTTTTTTCTCCTGAAAAATGTTCTTCTATGTTCCTCCTAGTTTATTTTTTTTCTGTAAGTTCATTTTTATATAGCACACTTGTTAATATCACGGATTTTTGTGCAACTCTTCTTTTTTTTATTCCAGAACAGCTGGACACATTTCAGTATTGGAAAAATTTGTTGAATAGTATTTACAAAATTGGATATATTTGATTCATTATTTGATACATTTTTGGAAACATCAGTTATGTTAAGTATGTTAAAAGTATTGGAACGAATGCAGTTTAGCTCTCAAGCAATATTTGGAATTTTTTTTTTCAAAATGTGTGTTTTTGCATGCTTAATTTGGTGGTACTTTTTAAAAAACTTGCTCAAACTTCATTTAAAATTTATGGTCCAAAATCGTCAAAATTATAGATTTTTCTAAAAATCGTGTTTTCGAGTTTAAAATACCAAAAATTAATATTTTTGGACATTTTTTTTTTTTTGAAATGTTAGTATTTATATTCTAAACATTTTGGTGGAATCAAAATTTATCTATTGTACATACTTTTTATATATATTAATAAACCACTTAAAGCTTAATTTAAAGTTATTTCAAGCATTTGTATAATAAAGTAACTCAAAATTGATTTTGAACAGCCGCTTGGCGTTTTCGCTCAAATATTTCATAAATATCAATAAAATCGAGAGACATGTCTTAAAATTATCATTGCACATAAAACATTCGTTCGAAATTAAAATCGATGCAAGTTTTTAACTACCTACGAGTTACAACAACTATTAATTCGTTATCTGCTAATTGTTATCGGTGTCCCATGTTATAATAAAATTGTATCGTTCAATTTCTACAATGCTTATGTAATAATCATGGACAGATACCACGAAGGACAACCTCCTGACATCCGACTAAAGATCTTAACTAAACGAAATCTCCTTAAGGAATGGCAAAGAACAAATGATCCAATGACTAAAAGGATGTTAAACTCACAAATAATCTTTGTTAGAAACCTACTTAAAGAAGACGGGCAGTCAGAATAGAACAGGTTCACTATATCCTTGAATTTCAATTATAAAACGATCCATAAACTTAACCGCCGCCTTCTCCACAAAGCTCCATCAACTACGCCACTAAACACACCAGATGGTCTAAAGACATTTGATTGAAGACAAAAAAAATCGAAGATTTTGCAAACACAGTGGGTATACTATATGCAGCGACGGTTTAGGGTCCCTTCATTTCCAAAAAAAATTGGACAAAGGTAGAAGCAGTCTAAAACATAGCACAAGAATAATTACTGGAGCACAATACCTAACCAGAAAATTATCTCTACTAAACTCCCTAGGAATAACCAGCGTCCATAAATGTACTGAACAATCAGCAAAAACATTGTTTTTCAGATTTTATAGAGCATCAATGTAAAAATATATTAATTTACAAAACCTTGGAAGATTAAATATCATATCCCCAGAATGCAAGCTCAAACTTTTTCTAATTCCTCACATATCCAAACACTCTCAACAAAATAAACATTATCTAAGAGGCAATAGGATCTAATCCTTGCACTCTATATAGGCTAGTGGCCGTCCACCTATCGAAAATCGCCAATATAAACCAGTTTATAGGGTTTACCCCATAGATCCTTCTCAACCGAATCTATTAGTTCATTCCAACATGCCGCTTTGCTCTTAGTGATGGAGATTCTTAGTTGTTTCCTGACCTCTTTGTACGCTAAGGTCGCGATGTGTACGGCTTCTATCTCGTGCGCTACGTCAGTGGCCGTCCCTTGTGTTGCACCACGTGTTATATGGCGGTGTAGCTTTGCGGCATCTCGTCTTCTCACGTTTGGCTTTGGAGCAGATTTTCCGGTTGGATGCAATATCGGGGTTCCACCAGTGGACTGGGGGTTTCCCCGAGATTTTCAGTATCACGCGCCTGAGGGTGAAATCGCATGCCTTGGTAATTGATTCTTCGACCGCTTTTGCCCGCTGACTGTTGTTGAGGATAATGATGTAGAGTCACCCATCCACTGCGCCAGTAGCAGTCTGGTTTCAAAATCTTGGGCGTTTATTTCACCGTCAATCTTCCAGCCCTTTTGCCTTTCTGCGGGCATTGGATCTTGGATCTTTGGTTCTACGATCGGCTAGATAAAATGCAATATACTGGTGGTCGGACATGTTCTCCACCTCTTCGCACACACGCCATCCTTGCACCCGTCTGATAATGGACTCTGATACAGCTGTGACGTCTACTATTGAATCCCTGCCCTGCCTACAAATGTTAGCATTGACCCCCTATTGAGGACCTGAAGACCAAGTGAATTGAATAGGGAGCTTAGATCGTCTCCGCGCGAGTTCTGTATCCAATTGCCCCACGCAGCCGATCGCGCGTTGAAATCTCCAGCGGCCAGTACATGTACCCCGGGCTCAATGGCTCTAATATGGTTTTTGAGTCTCTGGAGGAAGTTAATGAACTCGTTGCGGGTTTGGTTTGGAGACACGTAGCAGCTGATTACTTGGACTCCGTTTAGTCGGCTGGATATGAATTCTGGATCCTTGTGAATTCCCGCTGCGGTGACATTATCACCTGCTAACCATATAGCCGTAGCCGCTCTTTGTGTTCCAGAACTGACGATCCAGGAGCTAGAATCATCGGGGGTAGCGTACGGGTCGCTTATCAGGATAACATCCACTCTTTGCTCGGCCACGTGTTGCCGGAGCAAGTCCTGAGCTACTTTACAGTTGTTCAGGTTGACTTGCAGGAACCGTACTATAGTGCCTGCTAGGTTAGATTGTGCAAAACTAGCCATCGATCGACGTGTTCTCGGTAGGGTTGTCAACCCTGCCATCCGATTCCTGCCTTATTTTAGGCGAAGCTGTTGGTGAACTGGTCCCTGAAGGTGGTGACTTCTGCCTTGGCTGTTTACCAGTGCAGTCTCATACTAGGTGGCCAGTGCGGTGGCATCCGTCACATCTTCTCTCCGTCTCAGCTTTATTAGCAATTACCAATTATCCGACCTTGCTACTGCATCTGTTTAAAAGTCTATCACAAGAATCAAAAATATTCTGCCACGAAAGACCTCTACAAGAGTTCTGCAGGATGAATTCAGTTGGATATAACATATGAGAGAGAAAGGTATAGATACCTACTAGCGCATTCTGGTATTTTAAGTTATTACTCTATTAGCTATTATCATAAATGTATACATAAATAATAAATATTAAATATGTTTGTAATTGTATTTGGTCTCGATTAATTTTGTGATTATTATAATTAATTACATTAACTTATTTGCTTGTGAATATCAATTAGAAAATACCAAATGCAGTAATTAAAGTAGAATAATACATTATTAAATATTTTATTATTTTTATTAAATCTAAAGGATAATTAACATAATAAACATTAATTATATGCAAGTTATAATAAAAAAAAGATTATAAAACATAAAAACATAACACAACAAACATTTACACAATACACGTAATGAAAAAATTAACTCAAGTACTTAATTAAACATATTTAAACCTAAATAGGTATGTATTTACCAACTTTGAAATTTTTTTTTATACTATTTTTTTTTTTTAGATTTCCGATTCTTCAAACAAGAAACTTACCTCATAGTAATATACATTACAAAAATATTTGTCATCATTGAGGTCTTATGTTCGTTAGTAATACATTTTCATCTTGAAAAAAATCTTCATATGTATTCTCAAATACACTTGCTGACACGGCATGCTTCATAAAACTTAATTCTATTTTTTTTTAATATTTGAAACAAATGATGTTTAGGATATGTTAAAAATCCTTTTGTTTTTATATTAATAAGATCTGCAGATTCATTATATTCACTGTGAAGACTATTTATGCATATATTACATATTTAAAATAGGAATATTAACTTAATAATTAATATAGAATTAAATTAAATAAATATAAATTTATTTTTACCTTATTTAGAATAATAAACATAAGAGTATCCAATTCTCACTATACTTTCTATTTTTGAGATTTTTTACTTTAGATGCTTTAAATTTTTTTTTATTAATTCAGATTGAGCTTTCGAAATCCCTGAACTTTCTAGTACTTCATCTAAGTTATTCTCAGAAATTTTATTCATTTCGGTTTTGATTCGGATTAGATTATTTTGTAACTTAGTCATTTTTTTACTTGTTTGAGAATATTTTTTTTTTTTTTTTTTATAGACTTTTGTATTTTATGAATTGTTTTTTTTTATTAGGGGAAAAATATATTCTAGAATTGTTATTGTTTTCTAGTCTTGTTCGTTTCCTTTGAATTGAATGGTATAATACCAATTGTTTACACCACAAACAAATATCACTGAAATATATAATAGATATTTTTTCTCAAGATTATTATCTATAAATTATTCAATAAATTTAATCACACTTTTCAAACTCGTCTAAAACTATTGAACATTGCTGTTGCTGCCACTGACCATTAAATTCAATGTTTCAATGTATTGTGGCCCCAAAGAAGCTTTAATGTCAGTGTATTGAAGAGAAGAAACAGCAACTTGATAACATTTGATTTCATCAAATCTCTAAATCTTTTAATTTTAATATTTACCCTATTTCTAATGGCATTTATTTTTTTCCATTTAAATCTAAAATAATATCTGGGTCTAGTTCAAAAATATAAATAATAAATGAAATATTGTAGATAATAATAGTTATTATTAATATTGTATTAAATATTAAATATATATATATTTATAGGTACCATTATTATAAACAATTGTTTTTCAATATTTTAAATATATCTTAAGAAATCTTGTTTTAATGTACTAAGCTTATGAAATGAAATTACTATTTCAGTTTTTATATATTCTATGTTACTAAACCAATTTTTGGGTAAAATAATTATTAAAATATTTTTAAATACTTATTGAAACAAAGTATCTTGAACAAATTCAATCTGTAAATACCATAAATATCATTGGTTACTATTTTACTGTATTATAATAAGTAGTGCTTACAATTAAGATGTTATGATAGATACCTAGTTAGAGCTTAATTATCTGCATATTTACCTTTATTTTCTTTGGATCTGAGTGCTGAAATTAATTTGATGCAAAGACTGTAATGTTTCAGTTGACATAGAATATTTTTGTGATTGAATCTATACCCAAAATATATATTTTTCTAAATGTACCTACTCGATTTTAAAATATATAAATATTTTTATCTCAAACAAATTTCTGAAGGCATCACATTCATTATATGAAGTTACGGTATACCACCTTCTTTCAATTTTCATCTTTTTAAACATATCTTAAATGTATATTATAAATAGGTAATAATAATATATAGAAATAAAAATTAAAATGTAATAAAAAATTACGGTAAATATAACTACTGTTCTAACTTAATTGATGGAATACCTACTGTGTATTTATTAGTTCCTTCTCCAGAAGTCCACGTACTAATAATATCAATTTCATTAAAATGATTTAAACAGACCGATAAGATTTTTAAGCGTCATTCCTAATGCTGTTTCCCTTTTAATTTTTTAATTTTCCTCTTTTAGTATGCCAAATGTTTTAGAAATTTCATGCTGATTTTTAATACAAGACATTTTCAATTGTTTAGTAAAAAACAATTATTAAATTATTGTACTAACTACCTACTCTAAAATGCAATGTTAAGATCATAATAATTGATAAATATTATTTATATACTAGTATCATATTTATAATAGTATTTTAAATTTAAAAATTGGCGGTCAAATGATCGATAAATAAAATAATGATAATCAATTTTTATTATCAGAATATACAACTAGATGGCGTATTGTAGTAAATTGTTGCTCGCGTTTTCTGGAGTCATTTTATTTAATCCGATGCGCAATCATAATAACTACAACCGTGATTTGGACTCAAATATCTGTTAAAATGTGTATGATACTAAATCAAATCGAACATTTCCCCTCTTTTAAAAAAAATTTATTAGATACTTATAGGTACTATATTATAAATTATGAATCAACTAATTTCTATAATTAATAACTTAAATTAAGTCTCGGAACTTAATACTCTTAAAAAGTTATAAATATTTATGCATTTATGGGCTTAAAAAAGTATAAATATGCTTTAAAAATATGCACTTATTTTTATTTTTATATTTTGCATAAATATATTTAAGTATATAAATACAAATATTTTATAAAATAATAAATAAAGTACAGAGTCAATATTGTTAGGTTATTCTAATGAATTTTATATGCTACATAAAATGACGACCGAAAACACCATAGAATAGCAATAGTCAATATCTATCCATTGTTTAATACTTTTCTAAATAATAAATATGAGTTCTTAAATATAAAATATGTGGTGAAGGCTTAAATACCCTTGTTCGTTATCCCTACTTAGTTGTAAAGTAAACGTACTGGAAAGAGTTATTTATTAAACATATGATTGTACACCTAGCAATTATTTTGGGTGTGGCAATTGTTTTAAGTCTAAATAACAGCTATTGGCTTAATCATTAATGTGATATACTCGTGTTTGTATATTGTACATAATCAAGTTCTTTGTCTTATATATTTTATATGAAATAAGCAGGTACCTTTTACATTTAATATATTACAATTAAAATCATTGTTTTTATATTAACTATGTATTTGAAAAACACGATACAAAGTATAGTGATAACTGTCAAATGAATGTATAAATATTTTTTAATTTATGCATTTTTAAATTTTATTATCAATAATCGTCATACACAAAAAATTTTTAAATTAAAAATATGCTCTTAATACTAAAAAAATTAAATATTCAAAAATATGCATTATAAACTTTTGACATTTTTTTAGTTTTTTTTTTAAAAAAATAATTTTTAGTTTACTTAGCCAATAACCCAAAAAAAATCGTGAAAATACAACTACCGGCCCCTACTAATAATATAATCATTTTTTAACTATCGTACATTATTTTATATGACTTGATGTATTTGTATCTCATAATTTATTTTAAATCAATAGTAATATTTACCTAATATGTATTTATTATATAGCTTAAAAAAGTTCGTGACTAACGCTAAGGTGATGGGGGCATGTATATCAATAATATATCAATAATAAAAGTATCATGTTTACAAGTTAAATATTCATTTGTTTCATTAATAATTATTATTAAGAGTTTATGAAGCAACAATAAACTATATATTATTATATATACATTCATCCAGCGTTATTCTGTAAGTAAATTTATCATAATAATTAATTTATATCTAACAAATACAATATATAATATTTTCTATGAATGTGAATTATAGAGTGGCTTTAACTTTTCACCCCCCTAAAATTTAAAATAATTCCCATAATTTATTTGTATTAAATATGAGTAAATAATTAGAATAAAAACCATTTTTTGTACAAACTTTTGTAGTGTTAATTCAAAATAATTTAAGTTGGGTTATATTATTTAAGTTTGCACATTATACATTGTATATAAGTAGGTACTTTTCGAAGCAATTATATTTTATTTAATAATTGAGGAACGTTTCATTAGGGTGGCCCTTAAAAATAGATGTTTACATTTTTTTTGCGGCACCTTCCCATTTTTTTTAATACATATAAAAATAATACCTGCAAAATTTGAAATCAATCATTCAATTTTAAGCCGTGTCTCCGGGCACTTGAAGTTAAGTAGTTTTGTCATTTTTACGGAAAAATCTATATATTGGGCTATATATTTTTTTTTCAACCAAAAAATATTAAACAATAAATACCGAGTAGGAAATTATATGAGGATTTCAAAAATGTCACTTTTTACATTATTACATTGTTTATTACTGAGATAATTATAATTTTAAGTAAAATATATGTAAAAGCTCAAAAAATCCGACTAAGTGGTATTATTTCGTTTTATTATTTATACTAGTCAAATGGTTCAAAATACAATAAAATTACAAATGTACAAACACAATTATTTTAAATTAAATTTCCTAGAAAAATTTAAATTACTCGATTTAAATTTAATTATAGATTATAGACTTATAGTTAAAAACATATACATATTATGATTAAAATATAAATATTTAAGTATAATATATATATATATATACTATTAAGTACATATTTTTATATCATATAGAGTAATTAATCTTTTAGTTAATTTTTTCCTATTAATAAATTAAAAATAAATAATTTTATTTTTTTTAAGTAATTGCATTAATGTAGCTTTTTTGCGATCGGGAAACTTTTTCCTGTAGTCACTTACAATTTGTAAAACAAACTGTTTTTGCTCCTCGTTGGTTGTCAATAACTTATTGTAATCCTCCATCAACTTAATATCCCGCTCTGCCGTATCATTTACTACTCGTAACTTGGTTACAATATTTAATGCATTTTTATAACTATGAATGTTATCCCAAATCGATATATCATTTTTAAGAAAACTTTCATCCAAATTAAATAGTTTGAAAAAATCTCGTGTCTCACTGTTAACGAAAATATTTATTTCATTTTTATAAATTTGTCCATATCACAGTTGTTCAGTTTTAAATGTTTCGTACTTTTATTTGAAGTGTTATTGCTATCTAGCCTTGTCACCATTTTCCTTTTCATCTCAGTATTTATATTTTTATCAAAAAATGCCAAGCCCATGGTTTGGGGGCTCAAGTACCATAAATGATTAATAAATTTCGAGACAGCTACCTTTGATGTTTCTGCAACTATTGCTTGATAGTTGTACAACTTTTTCAAAAAAACCAAGTCGTTATGAGGTGCAGCAGTTGCGGAAGTTGAATCAAACCGTGCTTCGATGTATATAATTATTAAAAACACACATATATGGCGAAGTGCAGTTTTTTCTTTTGACTTGGCTTAAATTCATTTCTAAATAAATAAATTTTTATACAATAAATTGCCTTAGCCATCTACCTTGCATGATGAATGGCACCTGGTACATGGAAAAATGTTGGAGTTTTTGGTGTTTCACCAAGAAAAATTAATGCCAACTCTAGTAATTCTTTATAATCGTTTCTAGGTTGAGCATTATTTAAATTATTTTTACAAACTCTAAAAGTCTTTTCATTTTCGGTTTAATAATTTTTTTACATCTTTTTCTGCAATACCTGATTTAAAGTTCTGTTTATTTAAATTATTCCAAGACAACTGTAATCGTTTAAAAATTGGTACATCTTTTCCAGTTGATTTACCCATTTTACAATCAAAAATACTCCGGAGAACAATTTCGAATATATGGTGACGGCAGGGTAAATATAGTAATTTCTTTCCTAAATGTCGTTCAAGCAAAAAATAAGTACCTCTTATTTGACAACTATTTACTGCTATTGTATTAAAAGATAGAGCTTTTACTGAATTTTTTATGTTCCAATCTGTTAATCTATCCAAAATAATAGATGCTTGTACTTCAGCAGTTCCATGATCTAAAACGGGAATAGCGAGAATTTTCTCTACATCACCATTACTAATAACTATTGATAGCCTATCGATAATTTCTTTGTCCATCAAGTTCGGAAGTGGCTTACCGTCCCAATGTAGAACCATAGCTTGTAGATCACACTCCTTAAACTGATCCTTAGAATACCTGCTCTCTCTTCTCTCAAAATCTTTCGGCAGCGTTGAATTGATGTCCTGTTAATAATAAAGTCATCCAAATTTTCGCCTATGGCTTCAACTACAGCTATAAAAATATGAACTGCTGCTCTATCACTGACTTTACGACTATCCATCACAGAAACAAGTTTTGGAGTAATTAAAGTACGTTTACCTCTACGTTTTTTTGATGAAACAGGTTCAATGGACTCTGGAAGTTCAAAACATATTCCAGAAATATCTACATCACTTTCTGAACTGTCTGCTTTTTCTGTAATTTCTATGTTTGTTTCACTCAATGATAATTCACAAAAGTTATTTTTTTATATATAATATATTTACACATTTATTTAAATGTGTATATTTAGCTACAAGTCTGTAAACTTATTATCAAATTCAAATTATTTAAAACTTATTTTTTTAGAAAATTTAATTTTAAATAATTTTGTTTGTACATATGTAATTTTATTGTATTTTGAACCGTTCGACTGGTATAAATAATAAAACGAAAAAATACCATTTAGTCGAATTTTTTGAGCTTTTACATATTTTTTACTTAAAATTATAATTATCTCAGTAATAAACAATGTAATAATGTAAAAAGTGACATTTTTGAAATCCTCATGTAATTTCCTACTCGATATTTATTGTTTAATATTTTTTGAATGAAAAAAAAAAAGTTATAGCACAATATATAGATTTTTCCGTAAAAATGACAAAACTACTCAACTTCAAGTGCCCGGGGGCACGGCTTAAAATTGAACAATAGATTTCAAATTTTGCCGGTATTTTTTTTTTTGGGCATTAAAAAAAATGGGTGGGTACCGTAAACTGCATAATTAAAAAAAAAATGTACAAGAGTAAGCTAAGGGCCATCCTAAATTGTTTCATATTAAGATCACTTACATAAATAATTTAAGGGCACATTACATCATTCATTTTCAGTGTTCTAAATATATTCCGGGTAAAACGAACAAACAAGTTACTAAATTATTATAGAGCAACATTTAGAAGACAATTGTATTTCAATAATAACTATAAAAAAGAAAAATTAAAATTAAATGGTTTAAAAATATAAAAATCTGGTTAGTAGGGGTCGGAAGTACTACTCTTATTGTGTAGGATACTGATTGATGGTAGATATATTGAATTTGAAATTAATGATATAAATAATTAATTTCAATAAAAATTATTCTTAGTGGAGGTTGGTGTGATATACAGGATGTGATATAAATATTACAGTTAAAAATTTGAACATTTTTTAATGTCACCACATTATATTATTGTATTTCCGTATATACCCATTATCCGAATAAAAATTCCATTTTAGCAAAATACTCTTTTTTTTTAGGGTACCATCTAGAGCTGAATTCTTATCGATATCATATCAACGCCAAATCTCTTTCTGATCGAAAATTTACTTACAGAAAAATTATTAAAATATAACAATTAATAAAAAAAACTAAACAAAATATATATTTTTTTCAAATGTCGTTTTTAGCAGTTCTTATAAGTAAGAAGTAAAAATTGATAAGATGAACTTATAAAGTTAATCCTCGATATTTTCTTATCAGTTGAATTGTTAATATAAAATTAATATAAAATCAGTGTAAGCAACTTAATTTCCTGTCATTAGTCTAGTTCTATCAGTATGACCATTATCTTATTATAAATATTTTAATACCAAGTGGCCAAGGTGGCGACACCATCCTACTTCGAAAATTATGATATTTTCTCTAAATACAATGCTGTAACCACATTAAAATAATTTTTTGTTCGTTTTTTCGTAGACCCATTTTTGAGTGATTTAACAACAATAAAAGTGATAATTATACACTTGAACAACTTTTAAATACATACTTTCATAATTACAATATATATATATTTAAAAAAAATTTAATTGTTGAATGTTCATTTTTCTTGAAATTAAAATTTCGTATATAAAATCATTTAAAACCGACATATGATATCCTTTTAATGAAAATATAATTTTTAAATAAGCATATATATTTATACTTTCCTGAGATATTTTTTGGTAGAAGATCATGAATAAGTCTTCTATTTTTACTTTTAGATTACTATAATACTATATATACATATGTAATTATTTAGCCGCCCCTAAAATTGTGTGTAGTACGAACAGTTTAATTTGTAGTACGAAATTAACAACTGTATTATTAAAATTAGGCAATTTTACATTTTTATATATTATAACGTTGATGATAAAAATAAAAAATGTCATAAAAAATGTTTAAATGTGTAGTACGTAAATCAGAATATTTTAGGGGCTGGTATATAGTATTATTAAAATTATAATATATATATACTATTATTATTCTTGTATTTTAAATAATCATATTATGATTAGGTCTACAAAAATTAAAAATTAAAATATATTAAGAAATAAATCAGTAAATAAATTAAAATTACATTTTTGTAAATTTTAGTACATCGTAATTTATAAACATGTATTATTTCAAATTTTTCAGACATCATGTCTAGGATCGTCATTCTCGAGCGTTTGAAAAAGTTATACGCTACATTTTCAATACCTAAGCTTTTAACAGAACAGAACATTGAAGATCATCAATTGATTCCTCCAACCATTGTGCCCAAAAAGTATTTCAATCTAAAAACGATGAATAAAAGTAATTTCACTCCACTATGTTATTATGATAACACTGAATTTGATAGTCGCAATCCTGATGAATGGGTAACAAGAGATTTTCATTATGGAATTCAATTACCAGTACCCGCTACTGTTTATTTGCCAATTAGTTCGGATGATGAATCGCCAAAAATAATATACAAATGGATAAAGGCAAATATAATTGATTATAATCCAGAGTCAAAATTGTATTCAGTTATCTTATTAAAAAATCCTACTAAAGTGTATGCCAAATTACCTAGAATACAAATACATTTTGAAGGAGAAGATCCTAGAGAATTTGTAAAAAGAATCAAATATGCTATTTTGAGACGAGATTATTGTGAAAAAATTATGTTGTAAGTAGTTCGCCTAATGATTTATCTACACGTATATATTATTAGATATATTCACTGTTAATATTATTATACTAATCATATTCATTACAACAATATTCGATAAATTTAAAATTTATAGATCATTTTTATTTATTATCTGTACAACCCATTATAATTTTAATACATTTAATATGGTAAGCCAAGCTTCGCTATTAGAATTTGTTTATTGGATAAAATAATTTATCATCATTACTTCCAAATTTAAAATAGATAGGTACATAAAATAAAAAATAAAAATATATATATATGTAAGTATACAATATTGATCTACTATGAATGATCGAAGTGATACAAATTCTTCACTACGTCATATATTGAAACCCGTTCATTAATTTTTTTCATGTTTTATTTACCATAATAATTCAATAGAGAAATTAGCACTATGAAACCAGGGCTGTCCCGAGGGGGGGAGGGGTTCATCTTCCCACTAAAACAGTCCGACTCTCACTATAGGAAAGTAGCTGTCCGTGAAGGAATATATTCCGTGTTTATTACAAATATCTTTATTTATTCAAATTATTTTACAATCAAAAGTACAGTTTTACAAATATTGTTATAATAGAATATACAAAATTTGTGTGGACTTGTCGGGTGTCAATACACACACAATGCCTATCTAGCCCCACGTCTGAGAGGGACGTTCCCTCAAACCCTACTCGTGTAAGCGGGTTGTAAGCTGGTCTGATTGCTTGATTCCAGGGCAAGTATATTTCCAATTTCCTATCTCTAATCTGTTTGGTTAGAACATATAGAGAAAATAGAAATTGGAAATGGGGTATCGAATGCTATTGCTATTGCTATTGCTTGATGGACGGCATTATTGGTCTGTAGACTTGTGTCAGGCGTTCGCCTATGACAAGTTGAGTGGATTTGGAGGATCGCAATTGGTTTTATTGTGCGTGTTCTGAATTGTTGATTTTTTTTTTTTTTTTTTTTTTTTCGTATTCTGTGTTGTTTTTATTCGAGTGACCATTATACCATATACCATTCGTATGGTCTGATGTGATGATTTTGATTGATTGGGATGTTTGTTCGGCCTAAATTGCGGATGTGATCGTATTTTGAATATGAATTTTTGTGAAATTGTATTTTAGAGCATTTTTTTATGAATTCTTTGATTGAGAGAGTTTTTAGAGATGATAGAATAGTTTTATTAGATACGTATCTGGGTAGGCCGGTTATTGTTCTGAGTGTCTTGATTTGGATTGCTTCTATTTTTGTCCAGTTTGATCTTGAGATTAGGGGACCCCAAGCTGGGCCAGCGTATGATATGATTGATCTGATGTAAAGTTTATATATTGTTATTTTAGCTTTTGTAGGGATGGGACTGGATTTGTTGAGGACTGGGTACAGGGCCCCTCTGATTCTTGTAGCTTTGGATATGATCGATTTGATGTGGGGATTGAAGTTCAGTCTTTTGTCTAGAAGTATGCCGAGGTATTTGGCCGTATTCGACCATTGTACGAGATAATTATTGATATGAAGTTGGGGCGGATTGTGTCTGCGGCGGTTAAAGAGTATGGCTATTATTTTTTGGGGATTTAAACGGATTCTCCACTGGTCGAACCAGCGTACAGTGACTTCTATTTGTTTTTGAAGTTGGGATGCAGCCCGCATGGGGTTTTTATTATGGGTGAAAAGGAGAGTATCGTCAGTAAAGAGTGAAATTTGTGCATTTGAGTTTGTTGGCATGTCGTTAGTGTAGATCGAGTAGAGCATTGGTGAGATAACGGACCCTTGTGGTACTCCTGCTAGAATTGGTCTTGTATCTGAACGCGCGTTATCGACCTTAACTTGAAATGATCTATTTTGAAGAAATGAGCAGATGATTTTTGTTAGTTGTATTGGAGTGCCTAGTTGGTGGATTTTGTGCAGTAAACCTCCGTGCCATACCCTGTCGAACGCCTTTTCGACGTCTAGGAATATGGCAGCGGTGGTTTCGTTGTTATTGGCATGGTTTATGAGCTGGTCTGTGAGTTTGGTGAGCTATAGGGTAGTTGAGTGCTGACTCCTAAAGGCAAATTATTCGTGGCGGATTGAAGTACCAATGGCGGCATTTAGTTCTCGAAGGATAACACGTTCGAGCAGGGAGATAGGACGGTAATTTGAGGGAATCTTCGGGTCTTTGCCGGGTTTGGGAATGGTTATTAAAGTTCCACGTTTCCATACGGTTGGGAAGTAGGCGGTGCGAAGACAGCTATTGATGATGCGTGTAATTAGTATGATAGATTTTTCCGGTAGGTGTTTAAGTGCTGTGTTGGTTATTGTATCTTCGCCTGGTGCCTTCAGGTTTGGTAGGTACTTGATTAGCTTTTGGATTTTGCCCGGAGTTGTGAAATATTTGTTTGTGAATGTTGACTCCCTGATGGTTTTAAGACTGGCATCGACGATCGGTATGGTTGGACCCGGGTTGGGGAAAAATTGGTGTTGGTATGTTTCCGCAAGAATTTCGGCCTTGTCTGCTGCAGCGTAGAGGGGACCATTTGGACTGTCTAGTGGATGTGATGCCGGTGTTTTGTTTAACAGTTTTTTATTTAGTTTGTATATAGAGTTTGTGTCAGCATTTAGCGAGTATAGAAATTTATCCCATTCGTCGTCGCGGTGAGTTTTTAAGATGAGTCTAATGAATGAGATTTTGGAGTTGAGGAGACGT
>JAIPRL010005328.1:0-32829 GCA_025469235.1 Pemphigus obesinymphae | reverse complement strand
AAAAAGGTGAGAAACTATTTTATAGGAATCATTTTAAGGATTACCTTAAATGGTTGCCAGCAGAAATAGTAAAACAAACAAGTAAATATTTATATGTAGTAAATGTAAAAGGGAGAAATAGAGTAGTTCATAAAAATCAATTGAGATATCCAAAAAACATAGACAATATTGATAATAGTATAAGTAAGTTACCAATGAGTGTTAGAAGTAGTAATGTAAGTAAAAAACAAGAGGAGAAAAGTGTAAACATACGTCGTTCACATAGAACAAAAAGGTACCGGTTAGGTTTGGGTTTTGAAGACAATTGTGTTAAGCATATGTTGAATGTTGTAATAATTTTGTATTGTTTAAGTTTGTAATCTTTTGTATTTTTTTATAATATTATGAAATTATATTTTGTAATGTTTAATAATCTGTATTTAAATATTATGTTGAGTGTATTTTAAAAAGGAACTAATGTAGTGTTTTAATGATAAATATATTGATAAGAATAACCTAAAATGTATCTAATAAAGTCAGTTGTAATGTAAACTCGGCCTAGTGAACATCATATATACACAATACATAACAGTCTCCATCGATAATTACAGATATATAAATAATAATTTGCTAAACTAACTAGAAATAATAAACCTGTGAAATTATCATCTCTACCACCAACAAATAGCGCCACCCAACAGCATCTGTTTCGAGTTTATTACCAGGTACAAATTTGGTTGGATAACAAATTAAACCCCGAAAACTGGGAATGGATAATGAATAACAATGTTTTGGAGCCTATAATGACATTGTTACCACCTGCACCCGATGAATTCGTGAATATGATGTTTTGTAACTGTAAAAAAGGCTGTGGTACTAACTGCAGTTGCAAAAAAATTGGTATCAAATGTTGAATTATTTGTGGACATTGTCGTGGGCAGTCATGTTTCAATTCAAGTTCCGACAATGCTTTAGATGACAATATAGACCCACTTGACGTTTTGTCAGCGGATTTAACGGAAGAAGACAATACATATAATTTTGAAAAAAATGAAGAAGATCAAAATGACGAAGAAGAAGAAGAAATGCATGAAGACGAGAGCGATGTTGATGATTAATAATAATTTAAATGTTATATTTATTATTTTGTTTTGACGATTAGATAACTATGATACCTATAATAATTATTTAACAATTATTGTTGACTACATGGACTAGGCCTACCGGGGAAACCATGAAAAAAAAACGCACCATGCTTCTACCTCAATGGTGGTGTGGAAACGAATGCATTCTTATTATCGTTATTATAATATGATATAATATTATATTATATTATTGTAATTTTGTATGGTAAACATTAAAATTTGTATACCGCAAGTGCGATTGGATACATATATATATATCCATTTTGTAGATAATTTTGTCCTCTACAATTTTTGTTTGAGACTTTTTATCGTACAAACAGTATAAAGCGAGATATTAACGCAAAGGCTACTTGTTTTTAGCGAAAAAATCATATTTCATTAAAAGTGTACACATTGTTGGCCTTATAACGGAAAAACTATCAACTTGACGTGAAAATGTCAAAAGACCATTTTTGTAGATAATTACGTTCTCTACAATTTATATTAAAATTTTTTTTTTGGTACGACCAATAAAAAACGAGATATTAAAAAAAAAAGGCCAATTCCGTGACCTTTGACCTCGAATAACCTTTAACGCGTACATGATATCGAGGTCGACTTTTTACACATTGTTAACAACGATGTAAAAAAGATGTGTACCAAAATTCAGCTAGGTGGGAATTTTTCCGAGCTGAAAACCTAATTTGACTGGACTAAAACAAAAATCTTATTTTTTATTTATACTATCTACTCAAAAAATTCTTCACGGGAAAATGACATTTTATTGATTTTATTATTCATTATATTATACATTTTGTATGGCTAAATAAAAATCATGGCACTTGGAAGAACATTTAAAATGAGGGTTCACTCAATTTTATATACGGTAAAAAAAATTTCTGGGTAAAAATTATAGGTAATTTACGTAAATTTACATTTATCTCTAAATTATTGAGTCATTGAGTTGCGCCGCCGTCTGCCGGAAATCGAGAAAAACGCCTGGGGGAAAACAATATTCATCTGTAACTAACGGTATAACGACTATAACAAGCATAGTAAAGTATATAATATACTGATTGTCGATACCACTGAGTGGCGGTAGCTCGGCATGATGACAAATATTGTCGTGGCGACAGTAAAGTGAGCAGGGCAGACTCAAAGTATAAGCGAGCTAGGCATCAGCCTAGAGCGACACTTTTGTAAGGGCGGAATTTTAATGAATAAAAAGGTTTTTAATGTAATAAAAAGTTGATGACCTTATTTAGTTAATCATTTGTAAGTTTATAGGAAAATTCTAGAATTTTTTTATCAAAACTAAATATAAAAGCGGAAAAATTTAGTTTTGCCTAGAAATATATTTTTGATTGAACCAGCCCTGGAAATGAGTACCCTCGAGAAAGCCCAATAGTCGCTCAATAAAAAATTTAATATTAAGTGATGCCGGTGAGCTGAAAATATTCGATACACGGAGGCAGATAAACATTTTCCTCATATGTACCAGACACTTTGTACCGAGTGATTTCTAATACTAAACGAAAAAATACCGTATAAATATTGATTTAATTGTTCTAATATCACGGATGCATTCAAAATCAAAATAAAATTTAATATAGGTACCTATTAATATAGGTATCTACTTAGGGTTCTATTACAATATTAGTAATTTCATACTTATATTATTTTTAATAAATTAATAAATTAATTTCAAACATAGGTAATTATAGTTTGCCCTTAATTTAGCTAACTGATTTTTGCCGATAATTTGTAATTATTTTATGGCGTTTCAATCAATGTTTCCGGTAATCTATGGGGGTAAAGCTACGTTTATGATGAGCGACGTACCAATTTCTAATCCCTATGTATTTGAATATTATTTTTCTTTTTTAATACATACCTACACCTATAATTATAAAGAAAAATTATGAATAAAATATGATTTTGTTTCATTCCAATGTTATTGTATATTATATTGTATTTATTGTATTGTGTGTCTCTTGAAAATATTTTATTATCTAATATATTATTTATTATATATCTACATTTACTTAACATTCAAAAATTGTTTGCCTCACAACATCCACCAGTCGTATATATATAAAAAATATTTATATAAAGAGTATAAAAAATGGGTAAGGTTGATTTATTAGGATAACCTACTAGAGTTTCCCTAAAAAATAATATAATAAATATTTTAATTTTTTCTCTCATTAAAATTTGAACTAAATTCTATAGGTATATGCATTGAAAAATATTCATTGAAAAATTGAATACCGAAGAAGACATGTGGTTTTCAAGGGGTTTTGAATAAGCAATTTTAAAGATATTTTTAAAAAAAAGGAAAATCCAACACTCTAAAGATATTTAAACATATTTTTAAATCAATTTTAAATTATTTTTGTATCAATAAAATTTTTTATTTTAGTGTATTTACGGTAATTGTTAAATAACATATCAATTTTAATATATCCATCAAGAATATTTTATCTGACAAATGGAATGCCTAGACAGACCGGAATATTTGTTGTGGTTATATTTTATCCGGATTATGTCCTTTCATCTGTCATATTAAATATTTGTAATGATGCATTAGTAAACGAATTCCTGAGTACGCTATGTCATATAAATAATTGTCACAAAAACTTTTTTTTTACTTCGGTCGAAAACCATTCAACTTATATACATTTCAAACATTCAAATTCAATTTTTTTATTAGTTTTTTTTGTTTCAAAGATAATACTTGTTCCAACCATATTTTATGTAGATATAAGTAAATTCTATTATAGGTATATGTAATGGTTTTCTAACTTAGGAAAAAAAAATTACCATTTATTTTTTTGAACTATTAAAATTTAACATCATTTCCTTGTACCAATCTATAACCAACATTTTAAATGTTCTTACAAGTGTAATGATTTTTATTTAACCTTATAATAAATATAATATAATGAATAACAAAAAAGTCAATAAAATGTTATTTTCCCGTGAAGAATTCTTTTGAGTAGATAGTAATGATGAAAAAAAATGATTTTTATTTTTAAACTAAACATATAAATGATTAAATAATTGTAAAAAAAACAATGTTTAATAAGGTTGTGAAAAAAATATAAAAAATTATTTTATAAAATTCACTTGTAAAAAATATAGATCCGTATTCATACATTTTTTTTATTGAATTGACCAAATTTTAAGTAAATTTACGGGTAAATTCTCCATCTCTATCAATGCTGTCGGTAAAAAATAATAAATAAATGTGATCCGTACCAGGTGCCTGCAGCTATGGTTGTCAATAAAAAAAATCTTGGCAACATTTTTTTTAAATATTGAAAGGTGATTGAATTCTGTTCCATATATTACAATATTGTAAACATTTACTAGTGTGCAACAAAGTGTGAGCGGAACATAATATCACATTACCGTAGTAAATTTAGTATATAAATATAGGATAAATACGGGTATAAATATCTCAAATAGATAAAAATAAACATTTAAAAAAAATTAATAATCAAAATAAAAATTTAATGAACGAGAAAAAATAATCACCCTGTACATAATACTCAAATATGTAATATTTTAAACGTTTAAAATGTCTAAGTACATTTATGGAAAACACGAAAACAGCTCGTTTTTTCTTTCTTGTTTTCTTTTATCTTTACGTGTTTATGGAAAAAGTCGATTACCACATCAAAGTACATTACCAATAACATTTACTACCAAAAAATAGGTACATTTGTGGCGACTGAATTAAATATTCAAAAAGTTGTTCAAAGAAAAATAAATAAATATCAAAATAAACCTAAAAAACATTTTTTGAAAACCATTAGTCTTATTACTTTTTCATTCAAAATCTAAAATCATACCACTCTTTTATAATATCTTTTCTTAATCGTTATTAACGTTCATAAGTTATTTAAAGTGAGAACAATTAAACTAAATTATCTAAATTGGTTATAAGTTTACCAAAAAAAAAACACATTTCTTAATCTTTGTTATACATAGTGTTGTTTAAGTATCATACCTGATTGAAGTATAATTTTCCTAAATGCTTTACCATGCTCTAAATCATAATAAACAATACTTTTTGATAAAAATGTAAATATTATAACTATGATATTAGCTTAAAATTACGAAAAGTTAAGGAAAATATATTTTACCAAATAAATGTGTAGAATAACATTTTTGATCTAGATAATTTAATATTGTAATTTTATTTTTTTAAGCCTATGGTGCACCTAAATACACTTTTTTTACTTTTATAACCTTATAATCGAACATTTTATTGGAAATTAAAACTACCTATCATAATAGTATAGTAGGTATCATAATAAATTTAGTTGATACTGTAAATCGACCTGATATCTTGTTTTCAAATTATTTCATTTATGGATTTAAAAGTTATAAAAATATAATGCTAGTATTTTAAATTGTATAAATGAAATGATAAAGTGTTATGTATGATAGATAATAGATAGTTTTAGATATATAGGATTAGATTTAATTATAATAAACACTGATTGTAAATCTAACAAAGAAATGGTATTAAGTGAATGAATTAGTTTAAATACTATTAAAATACTATGGGATTCAGCAGTGAAAGTATACAATAAGTAGTTTTGGTTCAATAGAACCAACATTTTTGAATTTAAAACACTTGAGAAATGATTTTCATTAACAATTTACCAAAAAGTTTATAGAATCGAATTACTATAGAACGACAATATTAACATCTACCAAACGATTGCCTTACATATTTTACCGATAATATAGCTGTTGCAAGATAATTTTTGGAATTAGTGGATCTGTAGAAGGTGAGAGAAATTGTAGCGAATCAAAAATAACCGGAAATATTTTCAGATTATTTAACATAAATCATTCGTTTTTCACAACAGTACTATGTACAACTTTAGAAATTAATTTAATTAAAAAAATAATATTAACTAATATAAAAAGTACTGCCATACTTGTTTGGAGCTGATCTTCAGCTAAAAATGTATAAATAAAATTATTGTAAATATTAAGTATTTATTAAACAGGTATTTATTTATATAAGAAAATATTTTATAATATTAAAATTATTTTATGTAATAAAATATTATAGTATATGGGGCAATCGTATTTACAGCATCATTCTATTCTTAATAATGTTGTATATGGCATACATTATATAGTGTATAGTGTATAGATATATATGTGTTATACGACTCATCGTGTATACATATTGTACAATGTGTTGACTCAGGGTTTAGCAAGTATAGGCCACGCGTGTGACCCACCCAATTCACACGATGGTAGACGTGCCTACAAGGGTAGAAAATGCTTGGGTCAGTACATTCCAAAAGCCTCGGACGACGGCTCCCACAGTCCCCGTCCGACAGTCATCAGTCGGTTTAGAATCAGAGTACAGTAATCACGTAAATCTTAAACAGAACCTCTATTTTATTATTTGTCAAGTTAATTTATCATTTAATATATAATTCTTAATATCTATCTTTTGTACCTATAGCTAGTGTGTAATTTATTGTTTAATCATTCGTAATTAATCGTTGTTTAGTGTCTAATAAATAGTTATAATACATATAATTCAGTGCGTGTTCTATCATTTCTCCTCATAACACCAAAGTTGACGACCACACGGCGTGGTACCACACTTTAATAACAATAAATAAAAAAATAAAAATACACATATTAGGATACGCTAATATAATGTTTTCTTGTAGTGGACAGAGTGCAACAAATTAAGTGGCTAAAATGCTATCACTTCTGGCAGCCAAATCCGTGAAATCATATTATCTCCTGGGAACTAACGATCTCCTTCCGTCCAAAAGATGTGCCACTAGAAAACTTGTCTCTATACGGCTTTAGGTTTGGGATGTAGTTAATCCTGCTACAACTGAATATCGGAAGATTTAGTTGAACGAAATCAGACTACCTTACTGAAAAGTATTCAAAAATTAATAATGGATGTCACGTATGCGAAGACAGAGTGTATGTGTGGTAGTACGGACGCATACCATAAACAGGTTAAATAAATGTCGTATCAGGCATATTTTTTTGATTGTTTTTAGTTGACTTTCCTCAATATTGAACTTCGGTTGTGTTTATCTCCTATAGTTTTAATAAATGTTTATAAAGAAAATATAATTAAATAAGGATTTTACCAGTGCTTATATATATATATATATACCTAGGTGACTAATTTAGATCTTGATCTCAAATTATAATTTTTCTATTCATTTTATATTCGTGTCATTCTATTATTGTTTTAATTTATCAGTTGTATTATAATTAATTATGTTTTATAGGACATATACCGATCGTTTATTATCGAATGCTCTACATATAAATACAAATATATATGTATACATGCAATATATCATTTTTGCACATTATATATAAAAATATTAATCATAATACATATTTAGAAGAAATTACGTACTTATATTACGCATAAAACTAAGATATTCACGCCCTAAAATCATACATTATATAATATTATTAAACAATATATTTTTTTTAATAATAAAGAACAAATTAAGATGATATACTGTCATTATAAATTTTCTGCATAATACGAAAACTTTAAAATATGTAACAGATAACATCATATATTACTAACCCTTTATATGATAATGTAATCAGATTTAGATGATTTAATTTATTTTTAAAATTATAATAAATATATTAACATATATTTATACATAAATTGCAAGTAAAATATTGAAAATTCGAAAACAATTCTACAATCCACTCCTTTGCCGATTTAAATTTTTATTCTAATAATAGTATACTTAATAGTATTTAAAATAATACCATATTATGTATCATATGTAAAATATGTAATTTATTGTACGTACTGTGGTATATAAATAGCATTTTTTGAATTGTTTAAAAATTTTAAATATCACTTGAATTTTTGTGAAACATCACGTTGAGTATCAGAGAATTGATTTTTATCTTAATCAAAATTGACAACACCATTAAATTAAGCGTAAATTAAAACGAATTCCAATAATACAATTTTGAAAGTACTTTTTTTAATATATTTTATTTTCTTCTTCTTCTTTTCCCTCGCTTTTCGCTTTCTCACATGAATATTTAGAGTAGCCGACTTCGTCCTCCACATCCTCTTAACCTAATCCCCTTAACTTACACCCGCCCACTACATTAAATCCACCCACTTAATTTTCCGTCTTCCTTTTACCTTCTTCCCTTTAACACTGTGGCGGGCTATCACCACATAATTTCTTCCCGGAGTCGGTAGGCAGGTAGGGGCGGTTGGTCACATTGTTTTGGTGACGCCGGCCGGTCACCGCAATGCAGCGAGCGACCGGGAGCTCTTTATCGTTCGCCAGCCGCTCTAGAAGGCACATCTCGTGTACCGTTTTCTTTTCACGCACTATATAGTTCCGTGGTCTACGACACCTCGTCCTAACTACCTGCGTGGTTAGTCTTTCACCGACCGTAATCCTTATTAATTTGTCTCAACATAATATACGAATTACCTTATAACACATAACCTCGGTTTTATTTATTTATTGGGTAACCCGAAATCGTTGGACGAGCCGTCGTCGTTGTGATATCACGACGACGTTCCTCCACATTGGTGACCTCGACGTGATCAAATACGTTCCGCCCGTCATCGTTCGCGAGTGCACCCCGCCCGTCGTGAGTTAGGTTCGCCTAGCGTCCACTCGTTCCGTTTCACTGCCATGGCTGAAGGAGGAGATAATACTTCCGTCTCCGCGATCGCCAACGTACGTCTTCTGGCGTTCTGGAAACAGTCGCCCGGATATTGGTTCACCCACGCGGAATCCGTGTTCGCGAACCAGCGCGTGAATAACAACACTTCTCGCGTGAATTTTGTCATTGGTGCATTAGACGAGGAAGGCGTCCGAACCGTCGGCGATCTCCTCGGGCCAACCGCATCGTATGACACAATTTGCGCTCGTCTGATCGACGCTTACGATCTACCCAAGTCTGTTCGCTTCCGCGAGATCGTCAAACCCGGGGGCATGGATGACCGTCGGCCATCGCAACTGCTCCGAGACATGCGCAGCGTTATGCCAGCGGGCATCGGCGAAGATGCACTGAAAGAGTTCTGGTTACAAAAACTACCGTCCAGCGTCATGACCATCATCTTCATTCTCGACTGCCCACTAGACTCCTTAGCCATCCACCCGGACAGAGTAATGGAGGCAATGAGCCCGCAAAGCGTCGACGCCTTCTCCAAGGACCAAATAACTGAGTTGACGGGTGCGGTGTCCGTACTCTCTCAGCAAGTCCAATCGCTGACAAAAATTGTTAACTCGTCAAAGGACGCCCCGCAGCAACAACAGCGCTCTCAAACGCAGTGGGTCGCACAACAACCAGCGCAGGCGTGCTTCTACCACGAGCGTTATGGCAGTGACGCTCGAAAGTGCCGCCCGCCGTGCAATTACAAGCCAAAGGCGCAGGATCATAGTACCTCCTCGCCGGCGGAAAACTAGGCGTGACGGACAGGACTCCCGACCTGCATGTCGTGAATAACTCTACGCGGGTAAACGTGAACGACCTCCGCTCCGGTAAGCTGTTCCTTATTGACACGGGTGTCGAGATTTCAGTCATGCCTCATGACCGTAGCTCACGACAACCATCCGACGTCCACCTCACAGCTGCCAACGGAACTCGCATTAAAACCTTCGGACCCAGAACGCTCAACCTCGACCTCGGCCTTGCGCGAACATTCACCTGGACGTTCGGGATGGCCGATGTTTCGTGTGCCATCATCGGGGCCAATTTTCTTCACTATTTCGGCCTCCTAGTCGACGTTCGGCGCCACCGCCTCATCGATCCGACCGACAAACGAACAGTCACCTGTGCAGTGACTTCTGCGGTTACCACCAGCGCCCCGCTGTTTGCCGTCACGCGCGCCCACGACTGGGATGAATTACTCCGGGATTTTCCGAGCTTGACACGTGAGTCACCCGTTCCTGAAACCTTTCGTCATGGAGTTGAGCACGTGCTCCAAACGACAGGTCCACCACTTTTCGCCCGTCCACGGCGGCTTCCGCCGGAAAGGCTCAGCATCGCACGCCGCGATTTCGATCTAATGCAGAAGCAGGGGATCTTTTGCCCTTCGGCCAGCTCCTGGGCGAGCCCACTTCTGTTAGTATCAAAAAAAGACGGATCATATTGACCCTGCGGGGACTACCGTCGGCTTAACTACGTCACCGTTCCGGACCGGTACTCGCTGCCATATTTCCACGATTTCACGGCGAACCTGGCAGTTTTCTCCAAGCTTGACCTGGTCCGCACCTACCACCAGGTACCCATCGCCGCCAACGACGTCCACAAGACTGCTGTCACAACACCATTCGGCGAGTTCCCGGTCATGTGTTTTGGACTCCGCAACGCCGCACAAACGTTCCAGAGGTTATTCAATTCAATATTCGCCGGTCTCGATTTCGTGTTTTCCTATGTCGATGACGTCCTCATCGCGTCCACGAGCGCGGAACAACACGTCGAGCACGTTCGCACCGTACTCGGTCGATTTGAAAGGTTCGGTATTGCCATTAATCCAGCCAAATGCGTTTTCGCTGCCCGTTCCCTCACGTTTCTCGGGCATGTCATCGACGCGCAGGGTTTACGCCCGAACCCGGATAGTGCCAGTGCCATCAGTCAGTGGCCGCCGCAAAACACCAAAAAGAAGCTGCAGCGTTTTCTCGGGTCATTAAATTTCTACCACCGATTCATCCCGGGCGCGGCTAGACTTCAAGCACCACTCTATGGCATCGCCGCTCTGGTACCGAATCGCGACGGTCCACTTACATGGAGAGCCGCAGCGCGCGAGGCGTTCCAGGCTTGCCGGGAAGCTCTCGCCGCCACAGTATGACTAGTGCACCCACTTCACGAAGCGTCATTGCATCTCAGCACCGACGCGTCGAACATCGCTATGGGGGGAGTTCTCGAGCAGTTCGCCGGGGGCGGTTGGCAGCCACTTGGTTTTTTCTCGCGCAAACTCACCGACGCGCAGACACGGTACAGCACGTACGATCGTGAACTCCTCGCCGCCTACCTCGCGGCCCGACATTTTGTTCACTCAATCGAGGGCAGGCCCACAACATTCAGGACCGATCACCGACCGTTGCTGTTTATGTTCTCGCAAAAAGCGGAAAAACTCATCGACCGTCAGGCTCGACATGTCGCATTCCTGTCCCAGTTTGTCCACGACATCAAACACATCAGCGGCGAGAATAACGTGGTGCCCGACGCCCTTTCACGCCTTGAGTTGGCAACTCTCGAGGATGGTCTACCTGACCTCAACCAGTGGGCAGTCGACCAAGCGAGAGACACGGAACTCCGAGACATCACTTCCGGCGTCACTAAAACGTCTCTAGTACTCGAAGCACGCCCGACAGCGAACGGGCCCGTCTACTTCGACGTAGCGTTAAACCGGTCGAGACTGCTCGTTCCTCAACGCCATCGACGCTCGGTTTTTACAACGCTCCATGGGCAAGCTCATGACGGCCGCGCAGCTACCGGCCGAATCATCAAGACGCGTTTCGTCTGGCCTGGGATGGATCGAAAGATTCGCCGATGGGTCCAAGCCTGCGAACAATGTCAGAGGGCCAAGGTTCACAAACACACTATATCGCCACTCGCACCGTTTGCGGCCCCAGACCGCCGGTTTGGGCACATACACCTTGATCTCGTCGGTCCACTGCCACCTTCCAACAACGCCAAGTACCTGCTCACCTGCGTTGACCGTTTCACGCGCTGGTCGGAAGCGTGGCCTGTTGACAACATGTGCGCACACACTGTCGCCTCCACTCTCGTGTCACACTGGATCGCTCGTTTCGGGGTTCCAGATACGGTCACAACCGATCAGGGACGGCAGTTCGAGTCCGACCTGATGAGGGCACTTTACACCACGTTCGGCATACAACACGTCCACACGTCTCCATATCACCCGCAGGCAAACGGAATGGTAGAGCGTTTCCACCGGACACTCAAGGCAGCACTCACCGCGCACGAATCACCGATTTGGACGCAACACCTGCCGATCGTTCTTCTCGCGCTTCGGAACACCGTCAAGCAGAATTTCGGTGCAACTCCTGCGGAGTTGGTTTACGGGACATCCCTCCGGCTTCCCGGAGAACTGTTTCACTCGGCGCCGCTCGAACCGACGGCGCATGACCTCGTCACCGCTCTGAGAAGTTCAATGGCTCGACTTCGACCCATACAGGGAATGGACCACGAATCGGCCAAACGCATCTTCGTGCCCACTCAGCTTGACGCCGTCAGCCACGTTTTCGTTCGAGTTGATGCACACCACGCGCCACTTTAACCCCGTTACGAGGGGCCGTACGCCGTGCTCGAGCACCATCCCAAGGACTTCAAGCTGCAGCTTGGCAACCGGACGTCTTGGATCTCTGTGGATCGACTCAAGCCGGCTTTCATATTATGCGACGATCCACTCACCGACCCTACGCCATGCAATCAGTCAACCATCGTCCACCAAATGGGTTGGCTTTTTCTTCGCCGGGGGGGAGTAATGTGGCGGGTCATCACCACATAATTTCTTCCCGGAGTCGGTAAGCAAGTAGGGGCGGTTGGTCCCATTGTTTTGGTGACGCCGGCCGGTCACCGCAACGCAGCGAGCGACCGGGAGCTCTCTATCGTTCGCCAGCCGCTCTAGAAGGCACATCTCGTGTACCGTTTTCTTTTCACGCACCGTCTATTTAGTTCCGTGGTCTACAACACCTCATCCTAACTACATGCGTGGTTAGTCTTTCACCGACCGTAATCCTTATTAATTTGTCTCAACATAATATACGAATTACCTTATAACACATAACCTCGGTTTTCATTTATTTATTGGGTAACCCGAAATCGTTGGACGAGCCGTCGTCGTTGTGATATCACGACGACGCTCCTCCACAACACCATTAACATGCATTTTTTTACCTAATTTTATCCTTTTGTATCTTCTCTTCTTAAAATCTGTACCAACAATATCAATCTGTTCTCTCTATTTTATCTTTTATTGAAGCCATTCCTATACTACATTAAATGTACAAATTTCTTATATTATCTTTTCTAATCACTCCACTCATCCAGTTTAGCATCACTCTCCTCTGTTCTATACTCATTCTCTGATTTATATTTTCATCTAATACCTATCATTGTAGTCCATACACCATTGTAAGCCTTATCACTGTATTAAATATCACTGTCTTCATGATAATAAACTGCATTTATGGCACTTATTTTATTTAAATTTTCAGTATTATTATCGTGTGAAATATCAGTAATAACTAAATTAAGTTTATAAACTTGCTATCAGCATTCAAATATAGAGTTAATTTAATTATACGTTATATATTATAGATTGTAAGTATATAAATCAAAATTAACTTACAATCTTTTTTATCGATATCGATTTTATCGGATATTAATTCGTCTGTTAATCATTAATTTTTTGTGTTATTATTCAATTTATGGATTATATTAACTTTTATATTAAATAATAATCGTAAAATGATATATAACATATTCACTTTGTCATAAAACATTATATGCACACTCAATTTACTAGTTAGCTATATTTTATTTTATATAGAGTATATCAAGTTTCATAAAATGAACACTAAATAAAATATGACGAATGTACATTTTACAGTAATAGTTAGATATTTATATTTATATTACACCTAATATTAAACCAAAGCTCGACTCATAAATGTTTTATTGAATGCAATTACTTATCATTGCTATATATATATACATATGTAATACATCCACTAAGAGTATCATATCTGTAAAGCGAATTGTATAGACTCCTATCGACACACAAAGAGCTACAAAGAATAAATGATTTTTTTTTTGTCAGTATATATTTACTACAGTAGTATGTGCTATTACTGTAGTTGAATTAGCAAAGAACTATTTAGAAGAATTAAATATTATATATTTAGGTAAGTATATTATGTAATATGACAGAACGACACACAAAAAAACGGTTCAATAACATGACACCATAGGATGATCGGTTTTCCGGTGTACGAGAAACGAGATTGCCACAATAACTATAACTGTCATTAAAAAAGTGTAGAATGTAACAAGCATACATGTCATCGGTGAAAGCCGGAGCACGGACGGTAATAGGAACCGGACACATCGGAGTGCCGCTAAGGCGAAGATCGGTCTTCGGTGGTAGCAATAAATACCGGTTACAATGGCGACGCGGGTATGGAGAGCAACGGGATGGGCGAATACACACGTGCCAAACCGAACATAATGACACAGTGACGATACTACGTTGTGAATACAGCCAACGACGACCACGGTATATGATGGTAGCACAATTCAGAAGTTGACTAAAACTCCCCGAATGATCGGTAGAGCACTCCACGTGGACAAACAATAAACGTCGGCCGTGAAGCGGTTTTTGCTGCAGCGAGACCTACCACGGGCAGACCTACACGTCGTGCTCAACTCGCTTTCTACTTTCGCTTTACCCTACTCAATATGGAAAAAACAAAGAAAACACCCAAAAGGAAACTCCTACCGTGGAGGATCACTGAGTACCTTGAACAAACTCAAAAAACCATCTGATTCCTCTTCTTTTCTGACTCAGAGTCATCTGCTTCGAAATTCAAAACTGAAAGTAATAACTTTTATGATTTATAAACATTAATAAAAAATTTTTTGGTATGAATAAATTTCGCCATGTATTAATTGTGTCTTAACGTAATCAACGTATGGTAAACATGATTAAAACAAATAATATGCTTAAAGAAGTTCTAAATATTTTGGTATCAAATCATAAAATTAGAAAAATTGCAGATATGATATTGATGGTGTTAGGCAAGCGATGCACTTAAATTAAAAAAAATCATATATTAACATGAGGGGATATATTTATCGCCCTCTCCCCCTTTAAAACTGACACTGACAATATCTAAATCAAATTTACCTAAATAACTAACCAAAATAAAGACAACGTTTTTATCAGATGCACTACTCCTTATACTAATTCACAAAATGCAAAATCGAAAATTAATAATACAAGAAAATCCAGAAAATCTCCTCAACGGAAAATTAGTAAACAGCTCAGTCCACTTACATATATCCGATCCCAACATTTTTCGAAAACAGAAAATTTACACGTGAATAATAAAATCCTATTTCATTCCTTCTCTCTCCCGGAAGAACGTTCTTTAAATGTACTTCTTTGTGGAATTTCACCATCCTTCTCCGAAGAATTAATTAAACCTGAACTCAAATTTGAAATAAAAAAATTAACCACCAATTTTTAAAAGACAATCGCTGACTGCCAATGTTAGTGATTATCCTATCGAATAACCCAACCAGCAAACGAATATTCAATATAAGTTCAATTTTCTATTTATCAATAAAATTACCATCTTAAGGCATTTCCGGTCGGTTCCAGTGTTTTGTGTACCAGAAATTCGGCCACTGGTCTCTAATTGCGGACACATGGCCAAATTCTCGAAATGTGGTCTAAACCATGAAACTAAACTATGATCAAAAATCCAAATGCTGAGGTACATGGAAAATCATCATCAATATCCAACATGCAATTGGACCTTAGTCTGTAACTAAAAAAATTAATAAATAAATAAATACAAAGCAGCTCTGGCTCATTACACATCAAGACAAACAATCAAACTATGTACATCAAAAATACAACTATACTCATAAAACTCAACTAAACTTCAATTAGAACATCGTCTGTTACAAATGAACAATGCATTATATCAGAAGACTTGAAAGTAAAAACCAAATCTAAAATAGCCATTCACAATACTCCGGCAGAATCATTATTCTGTCCTATATAAAACAAAACGACTACTCCATCTCTCCGTCTCACTATTTGGACCAGTATATCATGGTCCTTATGTCATTGACATAACTACAATCAAAAATATTATAGTTCCCAAATAAGTTTAAATCTTAAACAAGCTCTCTTCAGACAACAATCCAGTTCTTCTTAAACTTCAAAATAACCAATAATAAGTCGATTGCCCTAAATAAATAAAAGTAGAAACTGAATTCAAGTTTCACCTAATGTTCATCAAGCAACCTTAACACCAAATCCTATTATCCATAAAAAATTAAAAACAAAAGCCAATTGCTGTAAACTTTACTCAACTCTATAAAACCATTTAATCTCAAACTCAAAGGACCTTCCTACTCTAAACAACCAACATCACTTATCTACCAAGATACATCTCAGAACAAATATTGAGAAAATAAAATTACGAAGACAATGGGAGCATATCAAAGGCCAGATTATCAAAGACAGATTCAACCAAAAAACCACAGAAGTAAAGTTCTTGCTAATAAAACACAGGGAGGCAGAATGGTCATCCTTTGTATTCACATCGAAACCAAAAGATCCCAACATTTTTAAACTTATAGAAATCCTTAATTTAAATATTACCTCCAATAACATCACTGATAGGAAGCTAAGTAATTATTTTTGAACCACAAGTAAAAGAAAAACTGTATGATTACATGTTCAAAAAACAATTTTTCTGCTCACTCAGCTGTTCAACTACAGATGCTAAAATTGCGGACACAATTAAATATTAAAATTATGAAAACAAAACCACCTATACTTCCAATTACACTAGGAAAATTCAACAACATAATCAGATTCCTAAGGCAATCTCCTTATAGGTATACTCCATTAAAAAGCACCAGGTCCATGGAATACCAGCACTAATAAATCTCTCGTACGTTTTTTTGGAGCTACCTATTCTAACCTCACTAATTCACAGAGACAGTGAATTCCGGGATCAGTCGTTGCCCAGGAAGTTCAACTCGGTATGAGAGTTCACCAGGTCAGTCGTTTGTCTATTTTGTGTTGTTATCAATTTGTTGGCAAATTTTTATCATTGTATTATTATTAAACATTATCTGTGTACTTTTATGTACCATCATAATATTTAATCACTTTATGTAAATAGTATTCTAAGTAAACAATACATTTAATATTTTTATACGGTCCACTAATCGATGTTATTTTTTGTAAAATCCTATATTCCAAAAAGACCCCTTTAATTGACAATTAACCAATCATAGAGTCTTTGTTACAACTACTTTCCTAAAATGTACAAAGCAGCAACAATTATTATGATTACCACACCAGGGAAATTACAGAATACTATAAAGCCATATAATGATCTCACGTAGAAATATCAAAATTTTGAAGGTAGCACTACTAACAAGACTAAAAACTGCTTCTACGCAAAACATTGAACCAGAGCAATTTGAATTCAGGAGTAAACATTCCACTATAAATTAACTCACAAATCTCACGACAAATCGTGGAGAAAGAATGGTAGCAACGTCCCTTAACTTTGAAAAAGCTTTTAACATTATATGGTATGATGGCCTTATTCATAAACTACTACAGCGCCAAACTCCAATCCCTCTGGTTAAAATTATACGCTACTACGTAGTCAACAGATCATACCATGTATACGCAAAAATGGATTAAATTCATCAATAAGAGTTGTAAATGCAGATATCACGCAAGTATAAGGTCTATCACCCTTTGTTTTTGATTTTCATAAACAAATGTCCAACCATTTCAGGAGTAAATGTATACATTATTATTGGACGACATTATGTTTTTCACATCTATCATGAAAATAACATGAAATTAATAAAACCCAAAACCAAATAAATATCACAAGACCGTGACTCATAAAATGGAAGCTCGCTCTAAATTCTGATAAAATAGAGACCAAAGAACTAAAGACAACATTTGTTAATCAGAGTCATTAACAAACTAATTCCCTGAAAAACCACTATAAAATACCCAGGTTTTCACCTAGATAGATACTTAAAATGCAATGAACATGCATAAAAAAGCCAAGAGAGTGATATCAGCACTCTATTCAAATTTAAACTATAGTAGTCAACTATCTATTAGAATAAAAAAAATATATTTAAAATATATATCAGGAAAACATTACTTATAACAGTTCGGCATAGGACACACTTATCTCCAAAATAAACTGGAACAAACTTGAGATGATGCAAATTATCGCACTATCGCACTCCAAACCATCATACATTCACAACGATTTGTTTGTAACACAATAATCCAATCCTTTCTAAAACTGAATTCAATACAGGTCACAGTCTATCAAAATAAATGTTTTAAAAATCAAAAATTCTAAATTCTCTCGCCTCAATAACATAATACCAACAGGTTGGCACTCTAGAACTATATATATCAAGACGACACACTATTATAGAGAACCACATAGCTTAAAATACATTCTTGACCACCTTTTTTAGTCCGAATTATATGAATTGAACCCTCTAAAACTCGTAAAAAGAATCTTAGAGGTCTCCTCTATCATGAAATTAAATACAAAAAAATATTGTAGCATTCTCAAAATTGTCAGACCTCCTTCAACTCGTAATTTTGACTTGTAAAAGTCATATAGACTGTTCTATAAATGTCTATATTCAAAATACCCTGACTTCCATATCCTTGGACGATCAGTCGTATATACCCTCAACACATCAAGACTTCGAATAAAATTTATAGTAAACTCATAAATTAAATCAATTCTATATTAGAATCCACTTATCATCGGCACTTTTCCCAACAAAATTTTATAAAATCTTATACCATTCCCTCATGTAAAGCAAAGCAAAACCAAAAAAATAACAACCACATTCTTCAAAATATTCAAATTCTTTGAACACTTTACAAAGATTGAAAAATTAAAAGAACTAGAAGAACACAGTTAGCAACGGAACCCGACCATCGAATGCATTAATCTGCCTATCGACGATTAGCTGAAGACCTCCTGACCACCCTGACTGACACTTATAGCAGCAGCAGTAGATCATGTATATACTTGTACAAATCTATATCAAGATGCCTCCGATGGTTCTTCCGGCAACGCCTACTTAGGCGATTGCTTCTAGTAACTTATCCGCAAACAATACCACTTAACCGGATGGACCCATGTCGATAGTGTATACTCATCCCTATATTTTTACGATTTTTTGTATATACCTACTCCCGTGTATTATAAAATTATGAAGATCTGTGCCTGATTAAATTATCAACCACGTCAGAGTCAATAGAATGGATCAGAGGACACTTATAATATGTAGGAATGTATATATTTAACATTTTAATGTACAGTCCTACTTTCGATATTTCAAAAATTTTTTTTTTTTCAAACAAAAATTCGAAACTTTCGGTAATTTGAAATAAATAGAAGCCCTTAAAAATCTCGTAATAATTCAGAGTAAAAAATTTAGGGGAAACCAGCTGCCAACTTATGACTATTCGAGGTTTCATCCGCTCAACTCTCTGCAATTCGAAGTGTATTCACTAAACATACTTCTTATAATTTAATAACTATCAGTAATTTCAATTTTCTTTTTTTTTTTTTTGCTCGCTTGATATTTCGAACCAATTAGCTATTCGAACACTCAGTAATTCAAAATTTTTCATAAGTCCCACCAAATTCGAACTATCAAGATTTCACTGTAACTTCAAACAACAAAAAACTCGATATTAGTATATTTGCAACGGAGTACCCATTATTTCATGATTCTAATGCAACTAATTAAAGGCACACTATATTAATTAATATTTAAATATTTTTATGATATATTGTATAAAAGTTTAAAATAATAAATTTTGTTACAGCAATTTTAGTAATGTGAAATGTGTTATATAATTGTTGTCGTCAAAATAGACGTCTCCAACAATCAGCCTAGCTGACGTGGTTGAAATTACACGTTCCATTCCTAAACTATCAAGCACTTTATGAAAAGGAATCTCAAAGTATTCTCATCACAAAAAATACCACACCTAGTTTACACCTATTCACTAGATTAATCTGTATAATACTTAGTTATGATGATGATGCTATTTAGTCCAAATGCTAATAATCAAAATATACTTTATTGCTTTCATATCAATAGATTCCAATGAATATTTTTAACTTTCTATTAGCACCTTAACTAATTTTTAACTCTTGACCTGTCAACACAAACATTTCGAAAATGCTGACCAAACTTTAGTTCTAAAATTTAATATTATCAGTGACATCGTTTTACACTATACCTTCCGCACGTTTAGACCAAGATTTTACCCCATTACGGCAATATAGTCGAGCAATACTACGTTGATATATGGAGTATCAATATATTTTTTTGATTATTGTCAAACATTGTATTGTATACTGCATAACTTCGGGTTACGTTGTATAATACAAATATGCGTAGTATGAACAAATTTTTGTCTAATCCCGGATTACACTCTCAACGTGAGCGAAGTATAGGATCCCAATTGTTTACTGACAAGATGCACCTGGGTAATTAATATTGACAATGAGGATAGGTAACTCTCTTTAAAATTCTTAATGTTGATCTAGTTCATCATTAGTTGAGCAGACTTAAGACTTAAGACTTATCTGCTCAATCTACATAAACCCACTTTGTTTTAGTTTAATAAAAAGAAAAATTAAAAATTGTAAGTTGATATTATTAACATTGACAGTTAAAGATGTGGTCATTTTAAAATAACTATTAAAGGATATCGAAACCTACCCGTAAAACAAAGCAGGAATTCAAGGTTAATTTTATTATGAGTTCAACTTTCATCTCAGATTATCACATGAGGTATCCAAAAATAGATTCCTGGTATTAAATATAATATTATACGGAACAAATCATTCAAGAAAAATATATATCATTTACAGTGACTGAGATAATACGGTTGTTCACCTAGTTAAATTTAAATGCTACAATTTACATCTAAACCATCCATTTCAACCATTTAAGTTGCATATTTTGTTTTATGCATAAATAAAAATATCAAATTATTTATCTATTATTATGATTTAATATTTTATTGCTAAAGTTGATAAATATTTTATTATACTACGTATTAACATTAGTATTTTTCTTTTAACGCAAATATTTTAACAATATAAGATAATAATTAAAAAAAGTCGGTCAGTAGGGGGTGGAAGCACTTCGCTTGTTGGGTATCAGTAGAAGTGGATGTACTCCACTTACTGGATAGGATACTCTTGGTGGATATATTGCAGTTTAAAAACGATTCTGAGCGTAGCTTTGGTGTAGTATACATAACTCGTACATAACTCTTAATATTAATTATATACCTACTCAGTACCTACCTATGTTTAACATTACATTGAAGATCAAATGTAGAAATAAATATGTTTTAGTGTGACCTTATGCTAAATATTAAATTTTTTCAGGTCTTAAAATCTCATTTTACCAACTATTTGGACTTAGATACCTCAAAATTGATAATTTTGTCAAAAATATGAAAATAATTATAAAAAAAAATTGTGACTACGGATTTTTGAGAAATTTAGTTAGAGTAACGTATATATAACGCTGTATAAAATTTTTAGGCCTTAAAATCCAAAATTACCCCTTTTAAGACTTAGAAACCTAGAAAACTAAAATGTCTATAAATAGCCCAAAATTGCAAAAAAAAAAATCTTAACGTAAATATATTACTAAATTAAATATTGGATAGAAATTTGAAGATTTTCAAGTCATTATTTTCGAAATTACGAAGAAATGAAAAATCTCGATTTAACGAAACGGTATATTTGCCGTTTTTTCATCAATTCTTGGTAGTTTTTCCTTACGAATTAAAAAACTATTGAGAAAATCGAAAAATTACTTCTTTAGAAGTACCTACTTGATAAAATTTCCTACAGGAAATCATGTAAGCATGTAAAGATCCGAGCACTCCTTCTGGTAGTAAATTTGTTAAGAGAGAAAAAAATATATAAATAAAAAAATTAACATCATTGTAAAACCACTAGCTCCCTCGCTACTCTCAGAATCTAAAATAATAAATATATTGGCAAATTCCAGTGAATATAATACAAACTATATCAAAATCTATTATAAAATGAATACAAAAATTCACTGCAAAATATATTCCAGTCATTAACAATAACATAATGTGAATTTGTCTTTATTTTAGGAAACTCGATACTGAATAAACTAATTTATATACACAAGAAATATGCTGAAAAAGTATTAGAGTCAGATAGATATTATTTATATGTTATATTCCTAGAAATTTTATTCATATATGCTAATTGAATATACGTATTAAAATAAATGTAAATTAATTTTTTAAACTATTTTTGTTTAAATTACTTTCAATCTAATAAATTATTTTTAATCTCAAATAAACTACTTCGTTTCTAATTGAATGATGAGCTGAAACTATTTAACCGATTGGGAATTTCTTCGGATAGTATAAAGCGAGAGAGTGATTACTCGTGTAACATGGTACTATAGTATGAACGAATAGTTCTACAATCGTCAGTGTATATATACCTCAGAACCTATTCTAATTGTAATTGTATAATCAAAAATATTGTTATAAATACTGTAATTATTAAAGGTTGGTTTGAAAGAATAATTTAAGCCGACAATGCAAGCCAATTTATTTGACATATACCTATTTACATTTTACACATATATAATTCAATGATAACAAGACATATTTGCTGTTTCGAAAATGACAAATGCTAGTATCAAATCTGTTTACTAAATGGTAGAATGGATAACTGATAAGATGAAAATATTAATTCATGTTGATTTCATCAAACTTATTTCGCATTAAACCACATCCACAATTTAATTTAATTTTAGAATTATTCAATCCGGACGATGTTGTAAAAAAATCAGCAAATATTTTGAAGTAACCAGTAAACCTTAATATTATTCATTATTATAGTTTATAATTTTAAACAATTTTATGATATTTCAGTACAAAGTATAGAATTAAGATATTTTAAGTTTACTTACCCAAACACATATTAGCTATAAACATTATAGATAAATGTTATATTAAATCTTCAATAATAGTGTTATTTATATACCAAATGAATGCATTTAGAAGATATAAATTTCACTATATATGTATTTTAGTTCTTAATTTATTAATGTGACTAACAATTTTTAAAAGGAATATTTCTAATTTTTGGCCATTTATAAAAATAATAATTTATTTGTTATTTTAGATTTTAAGACCTAAAAATATAATACTGGCCAATCTAAACTTTACTACATATATAATCTGACTAATATAATCATTTCTTTCAAATTAAATACAACTAAAACAGGTATTGTATTCAGTCATATTAAGATAAGTGCCTGATGAGTTTGAAATGATACATTTACTATAACATGTATTGACAATAAAATGAAAATTTGATTAGTCTAGTTTTCACTTTTTATTAAAATATTACATAATAAAAAATATAATTACCTTATAATTATATATTACATACCAAAAGACTGAATATTAATAAAAAAATATAACTTAAGCCTCAAATAGTTGTTAGAGAAAGCGAAGGAAAAGAAAAATTTCTGACTTATATTTATCTATACATATGAGAAATTTTATTTACTATCAGAGCTTGAAAACGTTATTATTTCTTTCGTTATAACATTTTTCATTTTAAAACGTTATATACATTGTACAATACAACGTTATCCCTTTTAGAACATTATTTGAATCTTAAGTTATAATGTTTATCGTTTTATAAAGTTATTTAAATTTTTCATTATAAAAAAAAACTTTATCACTTTTAGATCTATGGATACTTTAAACATTTTCAAGTAATTCCTATACACTATACTTGTATTATTTATAGTATGATGTAAATAGAATAGCAAAGGGTAAAGTATACAATACTTACTACTACCAAGTATACAGTGGTGGTGGGCATGGCTTAAAAATGTTATTATTTTTTCCGTTATAATGTTTTTTGCTTAAATTTTCTCATATAACATTATTGAAATTTTGCGTTATAATGTTATAGATTTTTTTTTTTTTTTTTGTAATAGCGTTTTTCGTTTATAACGTTATCGATTTTTTTCGTTATAACGTTATAAATATTAAGTTTTCAAACCTTCCTTACTATCATTAATATAATATACTATAGATCTCATACTGAGACATATTTGGGTGGGTGGGTGGGATAGACAAAATTTCTTAAAGTAACGTTGTGTAATCCTATTTAGTCGGCAATCGAATTTTTTACACTACGAAAATATTTTCCAATATACGATCTACTATATATATATATATATATATATATATAATCAATAGTCGCTCGTTCATCAATAGTTCAAACATCAAACATAAATGTAAAATGTTAATTTTAAATGTTAGAATAAGTATTTAGTACCTAGTGTTCGTTTTTAATTAATATAATTTAATTTTGATTGACTAACCCGTTTTCTATCACTGATGTTAGTAGATTAATAAAATTATTTTTTTTTTTATATACAGATTGTCCTCATGGCTATTATCACGTCGTTTATTTAAAATTTTATTTTTGTATCAGAAATAATTTTATGTCCTTTAATATTAATTTATTATTTAATTATTAATAGCTAATAATTGGAGTAAGAGATATCACACTTATTACCTTTTGGATTTATGTTTTAGGTTTTAATTCAGTATATTTTTTTTATTATGATTGTGTCAGTAAGAAAAATATTGGCTTCATAGAGCAAGATAGTCAAGTCGACATTATCTTTACCAATTTCAAAAAGGCATTTGACAATGTTGATAATAATCATCACATAAATGATCTCAATCTAATAAACTTCTTCTTACATGATAACCTTATGCTTATCTAACAGAAAGCTATTTGTTAAAATTCATCTCCATTTCCCCTTTGTCTGATATTCCAACTGATGACTCTCAGGGTGATCACTTCCGTCCTCTTATCTTATTCTGCTTGATAACTCAATAAGTAAAGGATACTATCTCAAATTTCCTTATGTATTATTGTATTATATATTTTTCCTTTTAAGTATAGTGGCTAGGCCGTACCTTGAATTTATGTAAATGCCATGTTATGACTTTATCAAGGCGTCATACTCCTATACTCTATAATTACTTTTTCAATGAAATTCCACTTTTCAAGGATCTTGGATTCCATCTATCCCCCTCCCTGAATTCTTACCACCATATAAAGATCACTGTAGGCAAGGCTCTCAATGTATAGGTTTTATTCAACGCAAACGGCAATGATTAATTAATTAATTTTGTCTCTGGTTCGATTGAATTTAATTAGACATATTCTATTATATGGGACCAATGAGTAAATTACACGATATAATTCATAATATCGTCAAAAATTACAAAAAACAAAACGTTAAATATATATTGGCAAAATATTTTCATCTAATATACTTGGGAAGGAAATGAATGCATATACTCGTATATTATATACATTATATCATACATTTATAATTGTATATTTAATCAAATATACACTGATTTGCAAAAATCACTTACTCGTTATATCACCCATTAACCCTTCTAGATTAACATTAACAAAATAGTTATAATATTAATATTATATATATACTTGTATATAAATCGGTTATTTGTGAAAAGTGCTAAATTTAATTTTTTTTTAAATTCTTTTTTCGATAATTTTATGTTTTCTTATATTATTATAAATCTTTATTTTTCTTATATTTCTATATTTATATTTATATTTTTTATTATATATTCTTGAAAGGAGGCAAATATGTGCATTCCCATTTATAATAAGGTTGTTTCAATTTTCAATTTATTTATATAAGATTTAAGTAGTGGACTTAACTCCATTCATAAATAAGTTTTTATTTTATTTTTTATATAGTTTTTGATAATTATTTAAAAATTAATATTTTAAAATACTACAAAAATTTAAAACGTTTTAGTTTGATTGATATATATATTTATTTTAATTTGAAGTGGATAATACTATTAGGTGAATACTTAATATTTTTATTATAAAATATTATTAAGAGTTTAGTTTTTTTCTCAAAAGTTTTTTATTGCGTAAGGAAAAACTACCAAAAAATGACGAAAAAACGGCAAAAATACGATTTCGTCAAATCCAGATTTTTCATTTCGTCGGAATTTCGTAAGATCATATTTATTTCCATATTTGATTTTTGATGTAAATTTAAACATAGGTAAGTACTGAGTATATAACTAATATTAAGTGTTATGAATACTACTTCAAAGCTATGCTCAGAATCGTTTTATTGAATGCAATGATTTATCATTGTTTTCTAATGCAATACATACACCAAGAGTATCTTGCCCAGTAGGGAAGTGCATACATCCCTACTGACACCCACGAAGTGGGTATGAAGTGTACCTTTTTTTTATTCTCACTAACAATATATGGGTAAAATATAAATTACAAAGTATTATTTAAATTGTTTTAGTTTCATTACTGCAGATATTCTCATCGTAATGTAGTTCATTAATTTATGAAAGGGTTAAGTTATACATCTGTTTGTGAAAGATGTTAAATCCAAATTTCTTAAACTATTGTAATTAGTTGTAAATTTATTTAAAAAATCCATAATTATATATTTAAATAAGGTATGTTGTATATGAATAACATATATTTTTTGGAATTTTTTCTATGTAGAATTGTGAACGTAAAACAATTTTTTTTCAAATACTAAAAGGTTCACTTTTTGGACTTAGCCCCTTTCATAAATAACCGATTCATACATATATATCGCTTTTAGAACAAAATATGATATTAAGTATTAATATTATGTTTTTTAATTTTGTTTTATATTATTAATTCAGTAAAACGAGGTAGATTATAAAATTAAAATTTATAAAAATATATAAATTTATATACATAAACAATTAAAATTTTTAAAAAATGTGTAGGTATTAACAAATTCATAGATATTTAAATGTTTTTTTTAATGTAATTAATACATACACAATTAATTATTTGCCACATTAATGATAATGGCAGTCATTATCATAGAATAAATAAAATGAATATATACATGTATAATAATATAATACATATAAGGTAAATCAGAATAGGCATTGAAAATTGTACGCATTATGATGATCGTCAAAAGGAAGAGTTGATTCTGGCATGTTTCTATTGTTGATTTAGAATTAGTTAAATTAAATTAGACTAAAATACGACATTTAAAGTTAATAAAATATAATTTCCACTCGTTAGGTCTAAAACTAAAATGGAAATAAATTATTATCCTATTAACTTGAAAAGTTAAAAAGTTAAAATTCTTGTATGTGCATATTGAATTGTTAGTGATTAGTAACTAATGAGTGATTTACAATAATTTTTTAGATTTTTTTTCTATTTTCGTGTGTAATCAATAAAATATGGAAAATATCCATTGAGTGGCAAATCAAATATCGTAAATCAGTCAGCTATGACAAAGTACACACAAGGCGTAGGCGTAAAATTACATGTAATGTACTGAGTCATATATTCATGTCAGTTTAATAAAAAAAAATCACATATTTATATACTATATTCGATAAAAAAAAACTCATTATTCTATTCAACTTGGAGCTATTATATAAACACAAATATACACATTCTTTAATTTGACCGTCTTTTTGATCCCACTGTTAGCCTATTTTTACCTTATTAACATGGCTTAAAAAGTTTTAAGTTTTTTTATGTGGACATGTTGAATTGTTAGTGAAAAAAGATTAGTTTCTCATAATCAGCTTGTTCAGGTTATTATTGAAGGGAATTTCTTCCTGACTAATACACTGGAAAAAATTTGATAGTGGTATATTTTGGGCTCATAAATAAATTAAAAGGTAATCGTTGATAGTGGAGTCGTATCTCATTTTACGACCGTGAATTGGCTCTAAATATTTTGGTGTTTGAAAACCAAATAACAAATAAAAATAAAAATATAAATTACTGTACTTTGTCCCTAATGTGAGCTTCTTCGTGATCAACTGTTTCACTGAGACAGCTTATGCTACATGTGTACATTTTTATCAGTTTCTATTCTGATTTTTATATTATGTGGTAAACATTTTTTGGGGTAGAAAGATTCAAGAGTCTAAAAGATTATATAAAACAAAAAACATTTCAATAGAATTATTATACATATGGGTAATTTATTTACATATATTTAGATTTTTTAAAAGTTTAATTAAGCAAAAGATAATTATACCAAAAAATACCGAGAAAAGTTTTTTATCAAGCAATTGCATTATACCTAACTTCATTCAGAATCATTTTTCGAATACAATGTATTTACCTTTGATTTCAAATCTATAAAATAATAATATTATAATATCTTCTCCAAGAGGCGAAAAGAATAATGGAGCATCTTACTCGATAAAATAAATTGATAAAACCAATTTGAAATCTACAATTAATTGAAAAGAAAAGATGATTTGTCGATTTCCTATCTATAAAAATGTTCGTTATAATTGGTAGTTTATTTTTCATCTATGAAAACTAATGGGTAGAAAAATCAAACAATTACTTATTAATAATACTTTATACAGAGAAATGTATCCATTAATAATGATAATTACATTAAAACTCTCAATATCCTCTTTCTTTCCGAAAAGTCAGTTTCAGAAAAGAAAAAAAAACACTATATATTACTTTTATTATATGGGGGCAAGAACTTCATTGCTCAATCTAATTTATAATATCGCCATTAATTCCATAATTCAAGAATTGCATATATTACCGAAATATTTTTCCTAACATATCATGGGATATAAAAATTAGGTATTTATTCATAATTTTATACCCAATCAAACATTAATTAATTCAGAACAATAACTTACTCAATATAGAAGAATCTACATTAGGATCCACTAAAAAGTATTTATATATAAGTATAATAATACATTATACTTATATTTATATATATTTATTCATTATTAAATTTTAATTACATTTTACATGCAGTTTAGAAAAAAATATATTCTAATTAGTCTATATTCATCTTCTAATTTTAATTCAATATAAATGTGGTAAATTATAGCACATATAAATATATAATGAAGATACTAATAGGTAATATTTGAAAAAATACAGACTACAATGATAAAACACCGTTATAAATTATATAATTTTTAATCTACATTTTTCTGATTTACTATAACGTTTATTTGTATCAAAATATTACATAAGTAATATTAAACGAAAAAAATGTATTGGGTATTTGTGATATCCCTTATATTTTTCAAAAATGGTTTATAAATTAAAAGTGGGAACATGCAAATTAACTATATATATATATATATATATATATATATAGATTTTTTAATGAAATGGGATTTTTCTTAATCCATAAAAACTCGGTTTATTTGTAGGTGGATTAAAATTCAATGAAGTCAGACTATAAGACTTACTTTATTATTATTATATTATGATAGTTAGCTATTTAGTTTTTTTAGGAATTTATCAATTGCGCCAGAAATTGCTGGTAAAAAAAAAATAAAAAAAGGTTATACATCAATATTGCACCACACGATATTGTGGTACACAGTTGGATACTCTTAACTCTACTCTGTTTTCACACTTTGTGTATGAGTGTAGTAAATAAATAATTAATTTTATTAAAATACAACACTTGAGCTCTTATTCTATAAACTATTATAAACCCAAATCATAAAAATAATATACTTTCAACTGCATATATTTATTATTTTCAAACAGAATATAACATATTGGTGACGTAGATACAATGAAAACACTTTTATGTTTTCGTTTTCATGTTTTCATGTTTCGCTGCACCATGCTGTGGTTTAAGTAGTGTATATCGTATACTTGATATTTTACTTATGCCATTGATCTATACCTTTTTGATCCGTGATAAATACACTGACGTAAAAAAATGTATACAATGCAGGTAGTCTAACATTTTCGTCGTAATTAAAGGGGCGATTTTAGTAAGGGGTGTGGGGGAGGATTACACACCCCCGAATGTCGGAAACGGGCATTTCTGGTCCTGATTTTTAGAAATTCCCATATCCCTAAATATAAAATTATTAGTGGTCGGCATTTTCTGTAAAATATTACATTATTTTTGTTTTAAAAAAATGTCCGTGAAATGACGATTATTGACAGATTACACTAATTTCTATGTTGCGTGTAAAATATATTAAAATATTTATTAATATGAGTTCCATACTTTCATAATAAATTTATAAAATACCGTACATACACTCGATTTAGCCGACCATTATTCTCGGTAGTCGAACAATCAAAACATTTCGTTATCTACGCCTGTACGTACCATAAGTTAAGGTAATATACCAATATATTCTATCTATATGTAGGTATAACTACAGAATATTGTAAAATTGATGTGTGTATATATATATTTAATGATGATTATAAACATGTATATTTATATAATATTTTAATAAAAACAATAAAACCGATTTGTAATATTGATCATGCAAGCGGGCAGTCAGTCGTCAAGTCATAATAATGTAATAATATTGTTCGAACGCGGAGCAAATGTTCCGTGCCAAATAACAGTGAGCAACCAGTCCGTTGGATAGCGCCACGCGCATTGAACACGCAATGTTCACGCCACCCCGCTTCCTCCAACACCGGTCGGCCGCCTGCGCCCAACCCGTCACGGAGCAGTATAGTACCGGACGGCGTACGTCTTTTTTTCTCTCTCGTCACCAGCCGTCACGTTATCGTGTGTGGGGCTGCGAGTGACAATTTTCGGTGCGTCCGATGTGTATCACCGTATGATACATACGCGAATATATATCGCGTCAAGCAATTAGTTACTTTCGTTCTTGTGTTTTATAAGTGTACGCGATCTGTCTCGCATCCCTCGTTTCCGCCGTAAACTTCGTTTCGGTCGTCACGTAGAACCCGCCGTGTTCCGAAGTAGGTAACCGTGCGATATAGTGTTTGCGAGTGGCTGTCGCGTCCAGGAGCGTCTAGTGCATACGCACATCGCGATATTCATCGTTCATCGTTTCCGCCGTAAACTTCGTTTCGGCCGTCACGTCCATCGTATTCGATATACGCAAATCGCGATCGTCATCGCGTCCATCGCTTCCGCCGTTTATTTCGCTCGGCAGTCACGTATTGGTGACATCGCATTTAAATTGGCGAACAAACGTGTATTTTATTACACGCCGAATCCGCGCGCAAACGTCGTGGAAATCGCTATTAATATTTGTTCGGTCTGGAAAGCCCGGCCTGTTCGTCCGTTGGGATTCCCGGCCATTTTCGACGATCACCACAGTCCACATAATCGCCGGTGTACTATCAGCTAGTCGAGCGCCGCCACCTAATCAACCAGGTCAGATAACGCGACGGTGATACCCGATATCGTTGTTATTGTTCACGGGATATGTAAATATTGTATTATTTTATTTGTTTTTTTATCTTTGCTATTTGTCTATTACTCGTATTACTTATGTGTGGCGCCTCCTCTGTAGACATTGTTAATTATATATTAATGATGTTATCTGTGATGTGTTAGTGACATCGATTATATTGTAGTGTATTTTTTGGTACGAATTACCGACCTAGCTTAATCTGTGGCGTTCACTTAATTAAACAAGGTAACTTGGACTCATTCCTAACTCAGCGCGAGTTGCTGCAGACAACTGCCAGACATCGTAAGATCTATAGTGGCGCAACATTTTAGTAGCAAGGAGCGTGGTTTTTTCTCGACCTCAACTGGGTTTTGGCCAGCGTTGTGTTGGGACGTCAGTGTTTAATTGAGTGTACAGTGCTTGTACAGGGTTTAGTGTAGGTATATATATTTTTTTATATTTTTATATTTTACTTTTTGTTAGTTTATTTTTGGTAATATGGCCAAAGGTCAGGAAATCGAGCGCGTAATGCGCCTAAAGGTACGCGCGGAAATTAAGCGTAATATGGTGGTTGCGCGAATTCGGGCGGTTCATGCTATGGCACTGCGTGTTCCCGGGGAAAAGGGTTTAGCTCCTGAATTTTTGATCATGGTTGCCGAGTTAGATGCATTATGGATGCAATTCAGGTCGGAGGACGAAAATTTTCTAGATTATTTAATCGAATTAGATAAATCCGACGAATATTCAGCAGATTTGGACTCGGAGGTGCGCGCGATTATTAGTGCGGCAAAGGCAGTAGCTGCTAATGTGACTCCATCGGGTGCAGAGGCCATTGACCTCTCGTATATCAAAGATCAACGTTTAACGTCGCAAAGTATAACCAGTGATTTGGCTCAACCGCTCTCGCGATTGCCGGAAATTCCGTTACCGCGGTTTGAGGGTGATTTCCGTTATTGGCCCACATTTCGTGATCGATTTGTGTCGTTAGTTCACGGTCAACCCAATTTATCGGACATTGACCAAATGTATTACCTGGTAGGGTGTCTGCGAGGTCCCGCGGCTGATGATGTACGCGGTATACCAGTATCTGGTGAAAATTATAAATTAGTTTGGTCCACGTTGTCGACCCGGTTTAATCGACCCCGTTTAGTCGCCGCGTCGCTCGTAGATACTTTATTGCATGCGCCGTCGTTCTCGCAGGAGTCACTCCACGATCTTAATAAATTTTTATGTTTATTTAATGAGAGTATTTCATTATTAGATGCGCTCGCTATACCCCATTTGGGTTCATTTATTTTATTTTCTGTTGCGTTTCGGTGTTTGCCAGTGGCCACCCGTAAACAATTTGAATCAGCCACTACGTCTGATTATCCGTCAATTGAGGAATTATTAAAATTTATCCAGTCACGAGTATCTATCTTAGAACTAGTTGGCGACCCACGTAAACCTAGTGCGCCTACCGTGCCGTCAAAAAATAGTAATGCAGCCGGACAATCTCGCAAGGGGGGAGAACGGTTTTGGAAATCTGAGGGTTCT
>JAIPRL010005327.1:0-32830 GCA_025469235.1 Pemphigus obesinymphae | reverse complement strand
ATGATTTATCATTGCTTTCAAATTCAATACATCCACCAAAAGTACCCTGCCCAGTAGCGAAGTGCATCCACCAATACTGACACCCGACGAGCGAAGTGCTTCCACAACCTACTGACCGGCTTTTTAACGCTAATTTTCCGGTCGATATTTCTGTTTGTGATTATTTGTATTTTTCATTTGCCTAATTTTAAACAATGTTATAATTTTAAATGTATACCTACAAATTACAATTGTTCGTTATTTTTATCTCGAAAATTTTTATACATAAAAATCAAATATTAAACCAATAGGCAATTATAGTTTATTACTGATTAGTATTTAAAAAAAAAAGATTAAAAATTAAACAAATATAACGGATAATATGTTTGTGTACCGCGTTAACAACGTGTGGGCTAGGTATATTCTACACTTTAAATTCCAAGTTCCATTTAATAATACATACGTACGTTATATAGTTTTCAAAAAAATATACTTGATTAAAAATATAGTTTGCTAATTCCACCTACATCAATCCCATACATAAAAAATTTAATAAATCATTAGTTTTTAATGTTTTTAAAAAGTTTTAATTATAAACTTACTCCTATCTTCAAAAATATTTTAGTACCCCGACAACATTGGTTTCGTAGCAATAAATCATCTGTAACTCTAATAACGATTAAACATTACGTACTAAATTATTTCTCTAACGGTCAAAAAACTCTGATGTTGTCTACACTAATTTTGAAAAAGCATTTAATGGTATCAACCATGAACTACTAACTCATAAATTTCGTAAAATTGGCTTTACCAACGACCATTTATTATGGATTAACTAATTTTTGTGCCAACGAATCCAATTAGTTCAATATAAAACCTTTTTATCAATTCCTATATATGTAACTTCATCCCCCACGGTGATCATATTATATCCTTTTTAATAATACTGTATTTTTCATCGCCAATTCTAACATGATTTTATTAGCTGATGACGCAAAAAGTTTTTAAATCCATTTCAACCCTAGATTACTCTTACAAAAATATTTTATTGCATTTAACAAATTATGCACTTCAAATGGCCATTTATAAACATAGATAAATGCTAAATTGTATCGTATTTTAAAAATTACAAAATCTAACTTTAATTATTCCAGACCAGACATTAGCCTATTACGTTCATATTTAATAACAAATATAGGAACAGGATTGGACAGTATCACAGATAGGTACATGTTACATATTCTTAACATATCTTGTATGTAGATACATTTATTCCTAATATCGTGTATTTTTTTATGCGAAAAGATATAAGATACATCAAATGATAAATAAATAAATTTACATATTTATTTTATATATAATTGCAATAAGTAAAAACAATTTTTACTATAAAATAATAATTATATTTTTAAAATTATCTTGTATCTTTTATACAAATAAAATGTATCATGTAGATATCAAGATCTTTTTTTATATTATCTTGTCCAACTCTGTGTAGATATATATTATTCGATTCAAAACTGTTATGGAATTTACACATATTAGCTATCAAAAATAAAGCTTTAGCTGTTTTTGATATGATAAAACGAAGCTGTTTCGAATTCCGTGATTCACTCACCTTCAAATGTCTGTATACCTCAATTGTCCATTATTCTCTTGAATATGCTCCTTTAATTTGGGAAAATACAGCATTGGCTATAGTGATCAACTCGAAAAAGTTCAAAACAAAGTCCTTCGTTTCATATACTATTTTAAACTTAGAATCTTTAAAAACAAACAGAAATATTACCTATAGCACCTTTCTTTTAAAAATTATAAACAACGAAATGATGACTCAATTTTACTAAGCCAGATAAATTTTAAAATTAAAATCCATAACTTTCACAATAGTCGTTTATTTTATATTCACCATTTTTCTCAAAATTACATGTTAAATGACCCTGTTGATATTTTAATGTCTTTTGGAAACAATCAAGTTCTTAATTAACTATTTAAATAATTACCTATTATATAAATATGCCTACAAATTTTTTTTTCTCAATATTATTTCTGTTTTATACGATTTCTAATCTCTCCCACTTGGTGGATCTATACATATAATGTAAAAATCATAAATGTTTTCTCTTCTCTTTTTTTCTCTTAAGTTTCATTATATTATTAATTTCAATCGATATATATTATAAATTATTAGCATTAATTATTTACTTCTCTTATATTATATTATATTATATTGTATTACTGTTATCAATATTGACTATATTGTAAATTGGACATTGTCTGTTTGGATTAAAAATAAATAAATAAATAAAATAATTAAAATTATAAATTTGATGAAATAAAAAATCAACTTTCCTATAAAAATGTTACATTATAATAATTATTTCAAAAATAAATAGAAGCCTGTTTAAAAAAAAAAATGAAAATAAATATAGACACGGATAGAATGTAAAAATATTCACTCAGTATACATATTTACGGTGTTTGAATTGGAAATGCCTTCTTATTTTGAAAAATATGTCTTGATATCTATCGGAAAACCCGAGTTAAACAACCGTGGGAACTACAACAATCCAAATACTTTAACTGTAAATGTACAAAAAAAAAATAATAAGTTTAAGAAGAAGTCAGACTCCCAAACCCCCGCTGAGTTACATTAATGTAACATTATATACTCGTATAGACATACTCCTTCTAAACTTCTTAAATCAAACGATAAACAGTTCTAACGTTTATCATTTTTCTTCTCCTTCGCCTTCTCTCTCAACTATTTATCATTATTGACATATTTTGAGCGTGTATAGAACGTAATTATAAATAAATCAATTCAAAAATTAAGCCGGTAGTATGAATTTAACAATTTTTTTCCGCCTACTCGGTTGACTGCCAAGACCATATTTTTCAATTCAAACGCTGAATATTATTCTATATGGCTATACAATATACACATACAGTAGGTATAAGTATAATAATTTACATGACGTGTTTATTATATAATGTTATATCGTTTGATGTTGACAGAAGAATACGCCCGGTCTGTGTGTCAAAAGACAATTTATAGAGAACGAACAGTGTAACTTCGACATACGGGCGGAGACTCGAGAATTCGTTGAAAATTATGTGAAGCGAACGCCATCGATGTTTTATTCACGTTCAGGTGTACGTGTACGAAAGCTCTTTCGATTTAGTGAATTGTTTTAAAAGTACCTACACATACCTATATATATTTTTATGTACGACTTGACTATTGTAAATTATTCATTAGATTAGACGTTCGTATATATTTATATAGACATACATTTTTTTAGTAAAATCTGAATAAATTTAAATCCTGCGTTTTCAAACTTAACTAAATGTAAATATACCTAAATCCAATCTTTATTGGATTCGACGTAGATATTTTTTTGTGTTTTTATAATATGTGCATGACCCATAAAAATATATTGACGTGACTACAACTAAATTACTGAATCGTTTAAAACTCCGTTTAAATCCTCCAGTATAGCTGCTGTTCGATAGATTTAAAAATATTACCACACTTGTGTATTAAATATGAAAATTCTATTATTTTAGATCATCCAACGATGTGCAATCAACTGATAGAAACATGAAATTATTTATCTGCACTTGAAATAATAACTTCATTGGAAAATGAACATATCATGTATACCTATACATACGATTGAAGGTAATTACTGCAGCGCTAGACCAGACGCTTAACCAACAAGAAAATTATTGTTTGATACCTCATTTACTACCTGAGAGTAAGTTACCGGTAACTTCGTGCGGCAAAACACGCGTTTTGACCACTCAATTACAGTTGACTCACTTATATGAATATTATATATTATATAAAACATATAATATATAGATATAAAATTGAAATCAAAAACTAAAAAACAAAATTAACCAAAAGGTTTCAGTATTTCTGTTATTATAATAATTGCTGTTTGAGATTCACTTAATTTCACACAAATTACCACAGTACTAATTATGGACCTAGAAGAATCTTTTGATGTATAATTCATCAAAATTGGTCTAGCAATTAACAAAAATTAGGGACATCATTTGGATGGGGGGAGGGTGGTGTGACGGTACCATCACTAACTTAAAAGTGGACTTTAAATGTTCTAATATATTGTCATAACTACAAATTTCATGATCTTTTAATGATCATTTCTATAATCTTTTTTGTTATAAATCTGTTCGTGTTAAATGTTAACAGCCAAAATTTTGATGGTTAAGTTAACATGTTAGTGTAATTTAACCTGATGTTAACTTTAACAATTGTCGATGAAATCAAATTTTAACAAAACCTCGTTTAACATTATGTTAAATCATTTAACACTTTGTTAAACAATTAACAATTCTTGGTGAAACCGTCTGTATATACAATAAATTGTGATTTCTTTCAGATGAATTAAAAACACAGATAAAAATGGATGTTTTAGTTGATAAAATGACGAATTATATTTTATTGTTTAAGGAAAAACAAAAAAACCTCAAAGGTACAGTATTATATTTTACATTCTATCACAATTATTATAAATGCAATTGTTCATTTTAATTTTCATTAAAAATAACGATTAACTCTAAAAGAAACTTGTGACGAAAAACGTTCAAACAGCATATTATTTTTAACTATACAAAAGAGATGTTATGCAAAGGCACCGGATTATATAAGATATCATTAAAATAAAATCATTACAGAGTATCGTTTTAATATTTCTATACAAAATATGTTCAGTTCTTGTTACAATCATTGTTATATTTCATTAAAAATGTTCAACGCACGTATTATATTCAGTGACAGTTATATTTATGTGTATATAATATTAATATTATTGTTTACAGAAGGCGAAATTTATTAAATATTAATTAGTTAATTAATAATTTACCAACTCGTGTATAAAAGTGATGGAAATTCGTATTCTGCACAACTTGCACTCTCCTGTAAGGGCCTTTAGTGTAGGCCGCGGATTGTGTATGTGTATATAATATAACTCACTCATCACATCTATAATAACCTTATTAATTATCAATAATTTTAATAAAAAAAAAAAAAATTATTATACATTTTAAACATGTACATTTTAACAACACAATATGTATATTGTTAAGGTTATCATATCTACACATTATATTATTATACCTACCGATTATAATAATCGATATTATGCTGTTACTATATACACCTATAACTGTTAATTATTACTACATATTACATATTATTACCAATATTACAATTTTTATTTGCATAAACTATCGTTAACAAAAACATAATTTACTTTATTATATAATCTTTAGATTTATATTGAAAATCATTATTATTATTTATTATTAACCTTTTGATTTTACTAATTATCTTATACAATAGCTTAACATAGATATTCAAATTATATTATGCATATACTAAATTAAAAATATCTACCATAATTATAATTATATTTAAACCACAAATATTTTTTAACCAACTATAGTATTATGCTAATCACACTACTTTATATTCTATCTTTATACACGAATATTATTAACTTACTACATACTATTTTAATAATAGTTAATCATTATTATTCATTATTTGTTACAATGATCAATTTATAATTATAACTACTGTTTTATTGAAAACTATTATAACTATGGTACTATATAATAACCATAGTATAACTATTATACTATATGTTGTCATATATATTATTATGTATTATATTATACCATATATATTACGATATGTAATGTTAATCTATATCACAATTATATTTCATGCTATATACATTACATATAACCATGTATAGGAAACAAAATGTTTAAATAATAATCCACTGTATTTTCATATCATAGATATCATATTAGTTTTAGACGAATACCTAATATTTTATATTTCATTATACATACAAATATTTTGTAAATGTAAAAATTACTTTACAACGTTGCCACATTCGACTCGTGTGGAATTGTCATATATACCTCTATATATGACTGTATTATCTATATACCTCATATATATGTTTTGTATCTATCAACGAAATAAACAGCTGTTACATGGAATAAATAAATATACAGCTGACCAATACGATACACAGCGGCTCATCATCACTACACATTACACATACGTCTCATAACTATCACAGAGTGGGCGATTTTGAGTGGGGGTAACTGACCTTCCTGGCCGAGTTTATAAAAGGATTGCGAGTGTATGTATATGTGTATGATATAGTTATACGGCATTCTGCAGGAGGTAATGAACGGGACATTTTTGCGAAAATTTCACAGCCGACCCTACAGTCCGTGTTGTAACAGACGTTCAACCCACTCTCTTTCTAATTAATTTCTCTTCATTCAATTTTCGGTGTATCGTTGTTATTCTAGCTGCTCTTGTCTTACTTTATAAAAATCCAAAACGTATTTTTTTTTTTTTTTTTTTTTTTTTTTTTTACACCTACATAACTTTCCTCAGGATTTATTATTACTTTTTTCCATCCCAATTCAATATCTATCTAGTGTTTGAGTTTATATTGTTCAAATAACCTTAGATCGTGACAAGTGAATCGTATTTAAGTTCGTCATTGGTTAGTGGGATGGTACAATTGATTATGCGAATAGATCATATTGATCCGATAGAAGGACGAATATTCACGGTACAGATAAGTGTGCTAGATAGTAGTGACAATAACTGGATCTACATTAAGATTGAGTTTAATTTAAATTATTATATCGTGTAGTATGTTCATCGAGCGATCTTCAGCTACACAAGATTAGTACATTTTACACTATACTACTATATAGGTGTTTTAGGTCGAAAGAATATTCAGGGATGTAGTAGTATATTATGATGGTCGGGAACGCATTATATATTCGACTGTTTTCTCCGCTACTGTTAGGTGGCTCATGGCCGAACTCGGGTATAAACAGTAAACACCCTTACAAAACCGGCGTTTGTCGTTTGCGCATCATTAACCGTCCAGGTCAAAAATTGGTAGGTCGTTTGCGCATTGCACGTTTTAACAATATAACAGGTAGTACGGTGACATGACAATGCACCGACGTATATCGCACAATAAATCGATAGTGGCATAATTCGTCGATAGTGGCATAATTCGTCGATAGTGGCATAATTCGTCGATAGTGGCATAGCGTGGGGCACTGGGATAGATAACAACTAGTTATTGTTAGTGGCGTGGGGAAATATAAGTACTGATAACGCTTATCGTTACTGTTATTATCATTATTGAGTGTGACAATGTGTTAACAAATGTAACAACTAGTTAGTAATTAATTTATTAGATTAATAAATTATTATTAATAGAAAATTATTTAAAATATAAAAATGAAGAAATAAATCGTCAACAGTTTTTAAAAATTATGGGATACCTACAGGTTTAAAAGGATTTATAGATTTAAAAATAATATTTATTGTAAATAATTTTGTAATTTTTTGTGTAATATTAACCAATACTATTAACGATTCTAGTCATTGAGATGAATGTTTTATATATATAATTGAAATAATTTCGTAATTTTTTTTTTATTTTTTTGGAATATTAACCAATTAATAACGATTTTGGTAAAACTGAGATATCGATTTTATCGATCTTTGGATATTTATATGTAAAGGTAGAATTTTTCAACAAAAGCAATGCGCAAACGACGTATAAAAAGGTCATTTTTAACAATAGCGATGCGCAAACGTCCTACGCCCGTTAGGTACCCATCGTTTATATTAAAAAATAAATACGACATAAATAATTCATAACGAATATTGTGTAAGGGTATGAAAAAATTTTCGACTTTACCAATTTGTGAAAAACAAATTCCCTAATATTCATAAAAAAAAAAAAAAAAAAACACCATTATATCGAATGTAACGGAAAACTCCGGACCTCAACGGTCCAAGACAAAATTCGCCCTTTTCAGGGCCAATAAGAATACGCCATTCGACTACACAACAATCACTCTTTCGATCTTTCGATCTTTCAATCTTTCGATCTTTCGACCACACAATTGTCAACGCCAACATACCATGTTCCCGCCTTACCGACTAGTAAACCGAATTTAAGGAACACGCCATTCCCGTCAATCCTGAGACAGAAACAGCGGGAAAACCAACAACAACTAAGCAGCCAATGAGAATACGAGAAAATGGCCCAGAATATGTATATATACCATATGATGTAGTTAGAAAATGTCCCAGTATAAATACATATTTTAAGTTATTAATATTGAACACAGGAATTAGTTAATAAACAAAATTAAGTTAATAAAATAAGATGATAAATCAAAAACAATTATTTTATAAACAAAATCAATGTTGTAGTTATCATTACGATAAACTATTTTGGGTTAAAAATAAAAATCCAAAAGCGTTCATAATATTATTACTAGAAAATAAAGAAATATTGTATAGAAAAGAATGTAAGTAGTTAACTACTGTGCATAGATAAATTAATTTTGTTATTTGGTTAGTAGAAATACATCTAAGTTATTTAACTCAGGTGACCGACAACTGAAAAATTTATTAATTCTATAATGTATATACTCTAATATTTTTTGAATAATTTAATTTAATTTTGATTTTTTTTAAATAATTTTTTAATTTTAATAATTTTTTTTTTTTAATTAATATACTCATTATTCATATGAATTATTCATTTTAGAATTAAAATTTAATTATTATTTATAAAGAATATTTTTTTTATACAAATTGTAATTAGATACTAGTATAATATACTAAATACAAATATTATGTAAAAATAATATTAATATACCATATGTATTATGGAATATAATTTTATTCGATATTTGAATTTTTAGGAATTTAAATAAGAAAATGTAATATTTATTTATATATTTTTTTTAAATAACTGCAGTGAATTATATTTTTATTTTAGGACGATTATTGTAATGTTAAAACTGTTATTAAATATTCTAGGTAATTTATTATTAACATATATAATAATATAATATTGTAAAATAAGAATATTTTTTTCAAATGTTTTCTATAATTATCATTTGAATACCTTTAATATAAATATACATGTCATCATTCCAGTTTTTAACTACTATAATTGCATAAGGCTATAAATAAATTAAATGTATTTAATTATGTGTATAATTTTTAATGAAATTTAACAACACCATGATGACAACAAACCAGAAAAAATCATAATCAACATATATGCAAGCTGTGAGCGATAATTATAGCTCCATTTACAATAGAGAAGAGTTAAATTTAACTTAATTTAAATGTACAAAATCAAACATAAAAATGACTACCAAAGATATTTACGCAGAAATTAAAGATGCAATAAAATCAAGTGCCTTAAAAGTAATTCAAAATGGCAATTCAGAGTATCACATACTTTAATTTCAACACCTTTTATCAAAAAATGTTCATACCAACAGTTCTATCGTTCATGACTATTACAGATATTCAACTACAAATATCTTATCTTCAAACTATAGACACGTAAGTTTTATTTCTCAACATAAATAATTTTTAGTTAGGTATTACTATTTAATACTACATATGTTTTACACATTTAAATATCGTAAAATATAAAAAGTTAGGACGTAGTTAGTATAATATAACTATATATTATAATACGTATGTAAGTGTAATGTATATATATAGTGTTATAATTATATTAATTATAGATCAAAAATTGAAGGATTTTAGAAGTTACAAGCACCACTGATAGGGAATTATAGTACTGCGATTACCCATACATGGTGGAAGTATTCGAAAAAAGAACATGGACAAATAATAAAATGGTCTCATAAGGAAGATTTATACAAACAATATCAGTTAAATATCACGACAATTCAACGGTTGAAAAGTAATTTGTTTATTTAATATTTTGATTTTATTTATTAGCTCATTAGCAATCGAAAACAAAAAAAGAATATTTTTATATTATAATAATAGTTATAAATATAGTATTGAAAAAGGTTTATAAGGCACACAAGAGTGAAAGGTGTGAGAGTTAACTGAGGATATTAGTATCAGAATCGGACTGTACCAGGGTTTTTTTGAGTCCTTACTTATTTTATTTGGTATTAGACGAAATAACAATGAATTTACAAAATGACATATCATGGTGCACCTGTTAGCAGATTATATAGTAGAAGAGAGTACTTTGTGTGACAAATGGTTGTCTATGAGGTTAAAAGATTAATTGTATAAAACAGTGGTGAGGCTTGCGATTATGTACGGAACGGATTGTGGGGCAGTAAATTGGAAGATGGAACAAAATATGAGTGTAGTAGAGATGTGAATGTTAAGGTGGATGAGTGGAGTGACTAAAAAATATAAAATTAGAAATGAGTATAAAAGTACTCATATAGGAGTAATTAATAGAAGAAAATATAAGAGAGGATATAATTAATAGACTCGTACATGGTTTAAGGATGAAAGATACAGAGGAAGTAAAATAACTAAAGGTAATTTTTTTATGAGGGATATATATAGGAAGAGGAATAGAAATACCGAATAATAGATGAAGAATGTGACATAGAGTGATATTTGATTGGCTGATATAAGTGAGGACAATGCGGAAGATAGAATCAAATGAATGTGGTGGAAAACTAGGGTGGTCAATCTCAAATATTGGGAAGAGTAGATATTCAAAATATCTTACATCAATGGAAGCTATCAAGACCACATACATTTTATGAGAACATTATAATAAGTTAATATAATATACAAGAACACTCTTTTAATGATATCTATAAGTACTATTCAAAATTGATTTTATTTTTTCAAATTAGATTAAATGAGAAAGAAATATATTTACAAATATACCTAATATACAATAATATATAATACCAATAAGGTATTTGTGTGATAAAATATAATTTATTTTCAGTTGGTTTATTATAGTTAAACGTCAGATTATTTTTAAGAAACATAAACAGACTTAATTAGGATTAGGTAGATGAACTTGACTTAAAAATATAAGATAATCAATTAATTAACCGAAATAATTATCTTGATGCATATTCGAAATATCGTACAACAATGGAATCTACCAAGATCGCATACATTTAATAAAACTGTTAATTTTATGCAAGTTTCGTATTTTTAGATATAAATAAAAGAATAAGCATGAATAAAGTATGGTGATAGTTTTATACTATAAATATTTAGGTGCCTATATAACATAAAGTGAGTACAACATAACGTGCATTCTAATATGGTTGCCTAACTACTGAATTAAAGTGCAGATCTATGTAGATATATCTAATATATTTCAGATATTTACCGGTTCAATTTAGAACAACGTATAAATTATATTAAGTCATAAATACCGATTATATTAATGTACTATAAATATATACCGGAAAACTGATTTCACCCCTTTCTGATCGGTTTATTTACAATTATTTTTAAATAAATTTATAAAAGTAATTTTCAGAAAATCCAACAAAAAAATAAAGTATAATTCAATGATAAATTAGAAACGGCTAATATTTACATATGAAAAATATTGCAGCTGCTATAATACAACAGATATTTAGTTAGTTAGTTAATTATTTGTATAGTAAATATCTTGATTAATATAAGATTTACGTTTACTCATTCACTGATAATTAGTAAATTGAATAAGTCTAATTAAACATAAAATTATTGGTATGAAATAAAAATAATATTCTGTTCATTATTTTACGATAGGTAATTTAATAAATCGTAAATATCAATAAAACATAATGTTACAAATCATTTAAGTGCTTTGATTAATAAAATATTGTTAACTTATATTTTACTATTTATTACAGTTATGTAAAATGTCTGTGAATGAATCCAGCTGGTAGTCATCCACGTTAAAATTATCATATAAATGACATATCAACAGTAATTGTGCTAATACATTATGCGAATCTCATATGTAATGGTTTTTGGAACAAGACTTACAAGATGGATCATGGAAAATCATAATACGTATAAATATAATATGATGGGACTGTATTTAAAATTTAATTTAATTATATTCATGTATTTTGTAGTGCATATATTTTATTTTGAGTAAACTATACAGGGGATGTATTACATTATAAAATGTTTTCAGTTATCTGTATAATAAATTATAGAAAGATATTTTTATATTTAATTGTAAAATATGCAATACTAAAGTTGTAAAAAATATATTTTCAAATTTATAACCGATAAAATGTATGTAAAAGTATAAATTTAAGTTGAAATATTTCATTTTTATAAAAAAAAAAAAAAACATATTGTAGGTATTATATTTAAGCTATACACATATAAATATATATATAATATACACTATATACTAATTATATATTTTAATTACCATGCTATAGACTATTTATATGAAAACTATGAAATAGCTCATAATGGAATTTACTGTTAAATTTTAATACAAAACTTAAACAAATTCGTTTTTCTGACATTAAATAAATTATAATTGTTGTTCATTGTTTATCATTTATTTATTATTGTTATTTTTTTTATATATATTATGATATATTTTTACAAAAAATATTTCGTTTATTATACTTTATTACCTAATTATATATATATATTAAGATTACTTTTTTCTTATTCCGAATACACATTTAAATATTTTTTCTTAAATCCAAATACAAATACATTTAAAATGTATTCCGAATACTTAGAAATATATTTAAATTTTGTATTTTTTTACATTTTAATAATTATTATTGCACCTTTGTATTCGATCGAATTACCGACACATTGTTTTTGATAATTTTAAATATTTTTTTTTGCTGAATAATAAATAAAATAAAACTTATAATTATAATACATTTATACACATGCATATATTACATAAGATATAAATGATATAATACAAAAGATTTTTGTTTATCTAGAAATGATTACTACTTAATTTACCAACTATATGTCAATTGTTACTACAATTATTTTGGAAGATAAAATCTACCTTTATAATATTATATTATCCAGTAATGGTTATACATGATGTTCAAGATGGTGGCAAAATATCAGTTTTTTAAGAGAAGAGGCAAAAGTTTTGATCGGCCCAAATAACTGAAAATTAAAAAAATAAAACTCGCTTCGATCGCGAACTTCTTCCCACTTACATTTTTATCTTAATAAAATTTCCGTCTTACATAATTTTCAGCCACCAAACAATAAACATGGAAACTACCAAAACAGAACATTTCGTATCACGTTTACCTAAACAACACGTATCTCCAATTTTATCAAAAAAATTTAGAATCTCTTTGCAGTCAACAGTATTCATAATAAATTGATATGATGAATTATAATATCCAATAAAATAATAAGTGGAAACTCGTAATTTCTAAACTATAATCAAAATAAGGCAGTATCTTGTATTTTTTTATAAAAAGTTTTTAAAAAAAGTTTAAAAAATTAAACGATTTGAAATGCACTGAGAATAAAATTTCATTTTTAAATATTTTTTCGTAATGTATGTAGGTACCAATGTATTTTAATGGCTTTAGCGACCTTTGTCGACTTTTTTAGATTCTGCGGACTTCGGATTCACGTTTCCCGGACGTTTTAACGCCTGACTGAACGCTTCTTTTTCTACCGTTCGTCCTCGACCGACCATTTTACCATTATTTTTGATCAAAACATACATGTTTAAAAAAAAAAAATTATATTTTCGTGATGGCTGTTCGAAAAGCGTTTTCTATATTTTCCCAAGTAACATTTGGTTTAGCTTCTTCGAAATTGTCTAGAAAATTTACTGCAGTGCCTTCAAGATAAATACATAATAAAGTTCGTTTTTGTTCAGTAGACCAAGCAATAATAGTGCTTGCATTATTATATATGTGAATAAATGAATCTATATGTTGGTGAATTTTACCGAAAAATGTTGGTGGTGTAAAGAATGGTGTTTTATCAGATATTTAAATTGTATTTTGGTATGTATAACTTCTTTTCTTTTTTAGCGTTCAGTAGTTAATACACAATTTAGTTATTAGAAAATTAATTACCTATTTTAATGTGTTCTTGTGGGAAACGAAATACAATTTAATTACTCTTAATTTGTATAGAAAAAATATGTTACAGAATATGTTCGAATATATTATCCTAATAATACCTATTCTCGTATTTTGTTATTATGCTTGGAATTTTGTTTGATAATATTTAGATATATTTATTATGAAAATATTAATATTTGTTGATCAGTTAACCCGAATAGATATTGAAAATTAGTTGAATGGAACATTATGTGAAACATATATTTTTTACTATGGTTTTTTTTTTTTTACATATTTTCAATAAAATAAATAGTCGATATTTAATCAAAAAAAAAAAAAAATTTTAAAAAATGTGACCTCTCTAAAATACTAATTAGATGCAATTTACTATTTGTAGTGATCGAAGCACTTTTTCTTATAGTATTTTTGGGTAAGGCATAAAAAACACATCATCGTAAAACCAATACATTCTTCGTTTCGTTTAGAATCTAAAATATTTATAAATTAGATATTTTATGATTCTGCGTTTTGTATATATTTAGAACCAATTAAATTTCTGTTATTCATTCAGAAATTGTGTAAATCAGTTATTATAATTTAAATTATCATTGTCCATAAAACAATTAATAATTTGATATAAAAAATATTGCTTTTTTCAAAATTGTGTTTTTTTTTTTTTTGGTATCTGTACTGTGAAATGCACAAATTATATGAATGGTTATCATTGAAATATGTATTTTATTTTATGAGTAGAGTATTTAATATCTAGAATAATCATTAAATTGCCCAGATTATATAGATTTATTTTAAACTATTTTTACCTCATTTCTCATTATAAGACCCAAAATTAAGTTATTATTATAATTCAAATTCATTACCGTCTTATTTCGAACGTCTCCGCCGACGTTAAGTAATATATTTTGTTCAACTATTCGCGAGAGAACGTCAACAAAACTCATCCAAAATCGAAACGGGGATATTTGACAAGAAGATTTCTAACGAACGTACGTTTATAATATTATTTGTATAATGTGGGTATGTAACTATGTGCGTCATAATTTTCGGTTGACGGTTTTATGTAAATTTTCATCTCACATTTGACGTTTAAATTTTTTGATATATTCAAAATATTTGATTTGCATATACGCAATCATAATAATAATCGATAAGTTAGTTATTTGGATTTTATCTCTTTTTTTTTGGTCTTTTATAAATCGTATTACTTATAATGTATAGTCTGAAGAAAAAGGTCATGTTATATATATTGTATATTATATTATATATATATGAATATACTGAGTATACCTAGTAAAAATTCCACATTTAAGCAAATTTTTCATTTATACATATTCAAAATAGAGAAAAAAAGTATCATAATATCAATCATAAATGAACTAAAACAATAGGTATGAATTTGATTTTATAATATATTTTCACTGAGAGATTTGGGAAATTTTTAAAATCAAATTAACATCTGACAATGGTTGATATAATAATTCTACTGCTGTTAATCCAAACTAATTCATGTAAGGATATTCCATAATAAATTTTGAATTGATGAAAACAATGTTATACGAAAAATGTTTTGCTTGACAGCGATTTAGAATTTTTAGAAATTACTTGATATTATAATATAATGGCTTAGCCATAATAATAAAACAAATTGTGTGAAAGAATTATGCGATTTTATTTTTTATCTTCAGGGGTTCTTGGTTGATATCAAAAGTAAACCATCAAAACAGGAACCAAGTTAAGAGTTACTCATTTTGGAACTGGTTATTACAAACGTTAATGAATTAAAACACACAATTTTAATTTCAACTGTATTTAATGGAACCTGAAGCCATATTGTCTCTTCATAATATAATTTAATCTTTATTTATTGTTTTGATTCTATTAAGACTACTGTTCTGATCTTACAAGATATCGAACTGGAACTGGAATAAAAAAAAAATAAATAAAAATCAAGGTTTCAACCCTTCTCTCCAAGACTCTCTCTATAGGGATATATACAATTCAAATCATACGTATAAATGATTGAATTTTCTCGATCATTTGGTATTTATTCTCAGTGATAAGTTTTTATGATAATGGATGCAGGTAAACATTACTAATTTTCAGGACACGATAAAACTTATTGTTATGGTATACTACCATACTGTTATTAAAAGTATCAATGACAATTCTCACAAAAATAAATATTGAATTCCGATTTGATCCTTATCATGCACATCAGCATAATTTGATAACACTATAGCAAAACTGCAAAGTAACCGTGGGAAGCCGTGAATGATTACTCCTTAAACGGTCTGACGCACAAACAAATAATTCAAATAATTGATGAAAAATTATTTTGGATTTTCTCTTACCAAAGCCGTCCATGTGTTTCTATCATAAAAACATAAAATTCAGATCACCCTGTACGTGCGGGTAATACGTCACATCCCCGAGAAAAAATAAAAACCTCGCAACTTTCGTCCTTTTGGGTCAATATGAAGCGCGACGAATAAAAGGCACGACTATTACCAGACGACTATTCGTGTGTAATCTATCATCACACTACCGTTAAAACGACAGTGTTTTTTTTTTTTTTTTTTTTCTTGTCAGTTTTGTGCACGCTTGTGTTTTTATGCGTATAATGAATTATTTTTCATTTCTCCTGTAGTATATAGTGTTATTGTGCCGGAGGACGATAAACGGGCGATACGCCATTTAGGTGAAGGCTCCGCAAAATTCATGAAATCACCCGCACAATACGGTTCGGGCTTTAATCATTTTCGAAAATTTACGAAATATCTTCAAATTACAATATCTTTATTTTTCACCAATATGTACTATATGGTCTTGGTGAAAGATAAATACATGACAGAGAAAGTGTTTTCTTACACGTTTTTGAAATATAATAGTACACAAATGCCAAGTTGAGAAATCCATATTTCTGCGTAAACGGCCAACCACCACACATTTTGCCGTCATAGGGTAAAAAGGTACTAAATTTTATACTGTAATTAACGGTGTTTTTAATAATACCATCTTCATATTTTAAATCTAAAATACGATTTTTAAAGTTTTATTGACAATTACAATGCTCATTGAATCTGTGAAACGTTCGCTTAAACAGTTACAAACTACCACACGAAAAATAATTTCCTTTTCGTAAACTTGCGAAAATTTGATTACTTAGACCAAACATGTATCTACGAAATTTACAAGCGCAACAAGAGGAGGAATGTGAGGAGGGATTAGCCACACAAAATTATTTATAGCCTCCTCAAAACATATTAGACATACAATATAAGACAATATTGTATAGTTGAGCTAAAAAAAATTTTTAGAGCTAGTTACACCACTTCTGCGTATACGATCGCAACCCTTCTTAATGAAATAATTCGTTGTGGATGCTAACACGGTATACGAATATTCGGGTAAATTCACTCAAAATAATATTTATTTATAAATAACATATATTGATATTGAGCAGTATCGAAGATGATAGAAATTGTCCATATTTGGTAGACGCCAATCAAATAATCAAACGACAAGAAAAAGGTTTTTTTTAATTATTTCAAAATTTTTTATAAATAAATTTACTCATCAATATTTTGAACAGGAGAAAATACAAAAATATAACGGAACAACGAAATTTTTGGCACTTTTCTAGATAATAAATTGATATTTTTTTTTGCGACTAATTCAAATTTTTTTGTGAAAATTAATATTTATAAAATATAATGGAAAAGTGCACGATAACCGTTAATCAATATTGTTTAGAATTAATAATTGTGTGTTTAGTTATTATTATATAATTATATAATTAAAATGTTTAGTTTATCTGTTGAACGAGCATTTTATTTTTTTGTCGAGGTCTGCATTTGCGGTTTGACTTTAAATTTCTACAACTTATAATATCCGTAGTACCTATACAGACTATATATCATTTTATAGTAATAACTAGGCCTAGTTCTGAAATGTATTGTGCTCTGGAAGGATTTATGGTTTTAAATTTATATTATGTTGTAATATACAGTGGGAATTTTCGTATGATATGAATTTTTTTACAACACACATTTATTGCAACAAACATATTAGTTTTTAATTTCGTGGTTATAACATATTATTTTGTAACTGTTATTGACATCTTGGCTTATAGTTTTGAAAAAGGAAACCTAAACTTATGTTTATTACATACTATCACAGTATGTGGATGGTTAATAAAAGAAGCGTTCAAAAAGTTTATCATAATTATTATGTCATTCTAACTATATTTATTTATAATCAGAGTAGTATAGTAGCGCTTAAAAAAGTAGCGTTTAAAGTTGAAATAATTAGACAAAATGAAGTAATTTCATGAATTACTGCATATAATCTTATTGTAATAGGTAATTTTATATTGTTTTCCAAAAAAAATTCATGTATTATTCACATTTATTATATAATTTCTATACTCAAATTTATATTATGCATTGAAGTAGTAAATATATTCATATTGTGCTTAATATTATTATGTTAAAAAATTCAATTTATCATACATTATTTATTAAACATAATTTTACTAATTAATTATATTTTTTTAAACAAAATTATCTGAATAGAACAACTAATACTAAAAAAATCATTAATAAAAATAAAAATACATAAAAGATAAATGACATTCTAAAAATGACATAATTTAAAATCAAAAATACAATTTATGGGAAAATACTCTAGTTGTTAATAATGACCTTAAATTACTTTATTTTTAAATATATTGACAATATAACATTTGCATTGTTATCATTTTTACAATCACATTTACAAGTTCAACTATACATATGAATATACTTAGGAATTATTTTTTATAATAATAATTATTAACGCATCTTTTTTGGCATTATAAGGTATATGTATTAAACTAGAATATGATAACAGGATTATTTAGTATAGATGACTTGGAATAATAATTTTTTCTTCCACAATATCTGTTTATGTTTATCAACTAAATTCTTATCTAAGGATTTTTCTAAGTCCGTGAAGTTAATATATTATTTATGGAAACAATGACGAGTTATTCATTAATTGCTATCAAAGTTATGTATTTAAATACGGGCTTGAATCAAAATGTGTATATCATTTAACTTTATGACAATTAAAAAGTTATCAATTTATTAGTAATTTACGTTATTAAAATTTAAACGGTATTGATTTTTATTAGTTTTTTGAATTATAGCAATTAAACTATTTGCCGTGATTTATTATTTCACGTCTAGCAATTCAAATGTTATCAATTCCTTTTTGTTTATCGTTAATCGCAAATCGTTGATTTGTTCGATGTTACGTATATCATTTTATTACTTACATTCTTTGTTATCCGTATCAATTAATTTTGACACGTTGAACATTGTTAATATATTTTCAAGTCCTGATTAAAATACAGCAAAATATTATGAAAAAGTTTTCTAAATGATTTTATATTTTAATTCCTAAGGAAATTTCATTTAAACTATTCTATTTATTCAGTTTAAATCATAATATACTACGCGTATTTATGAAATATATTTTATATATGGACTACAAAAAATTAAAGTGAATATTATGTATAATATACATAATATAATATACCTAATAATAATATTTTGAGGAAATTATTGTTTTTTTCAGTATGAATTATTAGCGCTATTGTTCACAATTCCGGCATACTATAAAAGGTATTAATGTTTTCAATACTAAATGTATCATTTTATTTTACAATTAATTAAATACAAGAATCAATTGATTAATTGGTATGCACGAAGAGATTAATTATTACATAAATGAAACGTCAAAAATGTACTTTTCGTGAAATCCTTCGTGTTATGCACGTTGGCTGACAATGAGAAAATAATCCGAATTAATGTTTTAGGCGAGGTCAATATTGACGAAACAAAGGTTATACAAATATGCACATTTCGTAGGTACTGTTTAATCGAAAATTAACTTTTTTTTTTGTAGGTACCCTCCTTAAGTATACTTACCTATAGTTTTCTATAACCGAAAAACATTATATTAAATTTCGTGGTGAATTTTCCGATGTAAATGCAAATTTTGTTTTTGAACTCAGGCATTGTTGTATAATAACTGTATACTATTATAAATTATCCGAAAATATAAAATGAAATTATTTTACGTACTCATTCATTAAATATGTCTATTATTATAAAAGTATATTATAATTATATACCATTCGAGTTACCTAATATTAAATATTAAACGCTGAATTTATAAACAGGTATTTACTGAGCACTTGATTATGATAAATTAATTTCGTTTTTCCGGATTATATTTCAAAAGACGCATTATAGACGAATATACATGGTACAAATTTAACAAATAATAATTAATTAAACGCTGCAATTATATAAGAAGATTTTCGAGTAAAATAATGTGCTTTTATAACGGAATAATGTAGCTAAATATACTATTATAACTTCAAGGTGTACTGGATGTTAAATTTAACTCGACTATGTTAATTATATGGTTATAAAAATATATATATATATATATAAATTATAAATATCTAATCTAAATTTTAAATGCACTCCAGACAATATAATATTATAATATAGGCGCATTCGCATATATTATATAATGTGCGGAGGGACATCGTGTCAATTAAAAATAAACGTCGACTATAATTTATTTTTATATTTTATCGTTTTTATCACTGCGGTGGCGTCAAAATTATAATATAAACAGTGGTTTTTTTTTTTGTTATACATTTAAATTGAACTTTTAATCGAGCGGTTTATCGTATATAATTATTCGAAAATAATTTACGGCTTTTCGCGTATTTATTGCACGTATAATATTGCGATCCCTGCAAAACCTATTATACGCAGTAGTGTAACATCGAGTCGGATAAAAACATACGGCTATAATCGATAAATTTTATTTTCAAATTTATGATACTCGTCAGTCATAACACACTGCGTACAATACTGTTGTATGGATCTGCAAAAATATTTGTAAATATTTATGATTTTATCAAAATGAGATTGGGGGGGGGGGTGATGGATATATTGGTTTTTAAATTTAACATGATTCGGTAAACGAAAAAAAAAAAACTAGAGATTTAGTTCTCCGTAATACACTATATCTCCATATTATAATTGTAAAACAAACGTATGCATTTTTAAATTCTCTAACCCAAAATATAAAAATTTAATTCATCTATCATACCTAATATCTATCTTACCTAAATTTTCCTAATTTTTCACGGAGAAATATATATTATTTTTATTCGTTTTTTGAAGTCCATAATGTACGACTGGAAACCCTCTAGAATTATTCCTTACTACGCTGTTGTATTGTATTCTATTCCTGTCTACCTAGTCGATTATAAACTTAAACCTACATAAACTTTTATATAGTAAACATTACATTATCGTTCTTATTTCTAGTTGGATAAAAGGATCGGTAGACGAGGGATAATAACGAGAACGTCGGTCAAAAGTTCCATCGGCCGACAATCAAAGTCGCTTTTAATAATGATTTATACTAAAACTCGGCTGTCCGGGCCAAACGGATTATAGAAAAAATCTAGTGGCCGTTATCCCCAACAGCAGCACAACGATAGAATAGTTGACCTCAACTATATATAAAAAGTATATAATATATAGTAGGCACCTACTCCTCACATAATACTATGGAATTCATAATCATGAAATATAAAAACTATAGTATAGGTATAGGTATACTTACAATATAAATACTATACCTACTTTATTATACCATACTTGAACACGGACTCGTCACATATAACGCATAATTCAATTAAACATTCGGATCAATATAATGGATAGGTACAACATTTAATTCAAACAAATTTTCAAAAAAATGTAATAAATAATAAAAGATATAATGATAAGAAAATATATTACGATTTCGGATATTGGATAAAAAAAAAGTCGCAAAAAAATCAGATCGGTTGAGTGGGATTCGAACCAGCATACCCGTATTGAAAGTTCATTCCAGCTTCCACTTAATTACACAATCGATATGATAAAATTATGGAAATTTTTCGTATTTGACCTAGTTCGGCCAAAAAAGACGAAAACGCAAAGGAACAAAAGGCGTAAAAATAGTTTAAAAACGGTAACGGTAAAGGAATAATCGTTGAGCGGTTGTGAAAACGGGCCTGCAGGCAATTAAATATAAGTATAAGACGTTTTTCCATGGAAAAATCTGGTACAAAAAAGTTAACATTTTATATATAAAATGAAGAGTAAATAACCAGAATTTTGATTTAGTCGAACGTCCAAATTTGTCGTTTAGTCATATTATCTTTGTCATACCACCCGACGGACGATTCACGATAATATGATTACAGACATGTGCTGTGCGTTGATATTGGAATTTGTAAACTAGGAATTTAAAAAAAAAGATATGTCGAGAATTATGCTCGGTTTTCCCCCTGAGATTGCTTATTGCAGTACCTATTCGCGTATACACATTGATTAAATGTCATAGCAACGAAGACAAAAAATACGCATCAGTCATCATTCTTCACAATATGTAAGTAAAAATAAAAATCATTAAAATCGACACATCAAAACAAAGTAAAATAATACTAACACATGCGTACATTATACGAATATATAGAAGGGAAAATTATGAAAATACATCATTTTTTATACCAAATTGAATAGAACTGTTTAAAAATAAATTTCATAGGAGCTCTTTATTATTATAATTAAATTAGGCGATTAATAAATTTTCTTTTTTGCTCGATATAGGCTTATTTATATTGTTGAAAACAACGTAATTGGCCACCATTTATAATTATAAACCGTATTAAATGAAAAGGGAAAAATTGCACGAGACTTAAACTGATCTAAATCACTGATGCAGATGGACACGAACAACTGCAGTGTATCGCTCTTTGTCTACGTCTTCATCATAGGCAATTTTCGTAGACATATATATATATATATATATATTATAAATCACGGAAAATTAATTTCCCGGCGAGAGAACCGAGAATGTTTGCCTATAGGATGTATCCGACCGAAATGAATGCAATATCAGGGCAGAACGGGCGAGGAAATGCGATTATTCACACGATATCTTTTCGGGAGACTCGAACTTGTTCGGCATTAACGCAACAAAATCCCCGATTCCTCGCAATAACGACAAAAATTGCACAGAGATAAGTATAAGTAGTGTATAGATAACCCCTAAATACATGGCATATTCCATGAGTTTATTAAAATGTGGCTTTTCACAACGAAGCGATAAACTGCAAATACTTCAAAATATTTCCAATATAGTAACGGTTTTTTTATTTCGTTATAAAGACGATAATGGCCAGGCTTACGAGTACATTATCGGGATAACTTGGTAAACATAATATTTGGAACAAAAAAATGATAAAAGCCCCTGTACCTGGGGAAATTCCGATGTGAGATACCATTTTTAATTGTATACAGCAGTAACGAGTTTCACGATAAACGTTTTAACCTAGAGAGCTCGCGTTATTATTATTTTTAACCGTAATTTTGCAGTCAAATCAGAGGCCTACGGAGATCTTCAAAAATCCATTGTTGTCGGTGAGTCATTGATAATATATTTATATGTTATTATATCTATTCATGTGAAAACACGTTTTTAAAACGACTGACAATAACAGCTTGGCTAGGCGGCCCGAGATCCGGAATGAATATTAGTACCAATTGTTGGAATCCGTTTGTATCTGATATTTCAAATGTTTAATCATAATTATTTACGATCTCCGCTGTCTGTTCATCATTCGTAATGAAATTATTAGGACTGTGCGTTATCTTGAATATTGTGCTCTTTAATTCTTGTCAAACAAATTACCACAGTTTAGCCCATAGAATTATAAACAAATAGACCAGGAATAATAGCCTGTATACATGAGTGCGAGAGAAATAGACTGACCTGTGGTAATTTCATGGCAGAGAAAATATTTATAATAGTTTTTCCAAGAAATTATAAATATTTTCGTGAGGCCGGGTTGCTTATCGTAAATAAGGAGGTAGGTACCTGCAAACAATATTTTAATGTAATAATAATAAATATAAAAATGAATATTTACATTCTACTTTCTAAACTCTATTATAAAATATAATTTTATGTGTTACTCTATAATACAGATAAAGACAATAAATTAACAAAAGTAACATATAGAAACCAATATAGCGTTTAAAATCCTAGTTATGAAATTAATTGATAAGATATATATATCACGAAGATATCTTATCAATGATTATCTCAGGGAGTATATACTATATTTATAACGTTTTTAGTAATAACGCAACTTGTTAATGTTTGCTTCAAGAATTTAGTTCGATTACTGATCTATTTATTTATAAGTCTATAGATTAGCCACTCTACCACTAAAAACATATTTAAAAATAATTTAAAATGTCAGCATCCATTCATTTAGGGTCCCCAAAGTACCATGGTATCTGTATGAAAAAAAAACCATACAGTATAGCTCGTATACATGAATATACCGAGTAGATCTACTACATAAAAAATATATAATAGTGGTTCTATTTATCTTGGAGTAGTCATGTTGTGAAGATTGGCGGCGGCAGGAAAATTTACTATCTTTGTGATATCTAAGAATTACGAATACAACATCAAACCAATGTTGGGCAAGTTAATAACTTTTTTTAATTCAGTTAAGTGAAGTTAATAGAAAATAATAGTAAAAGTTTAAAGTAATAGTTATTTTTTTAACGATGAAATTAAAATAAAAAATAACTTATTAGCTTAAATTATATTATTATTATTATTATTATTATTATTTTTTTTTGTTGATTTAATATAACATTTGAGATATACAAGCATAATTAAGTATCAATTTTTTTTTTGGAAATACTGTTATTTTTAACTTAAAGCATTTTAAATTTTTTAATAATCATTAACATAATATTATTATACTACAATGTATTTATAATAATTATTATTATAATTAACAACAAATAGGTTCATAAAAATGTTCAATTAGTAGGTACCTACACTTTTCTTCAAAATCCTAATAAATGAAAATTTCTCATTGTAACTTACCTACCTAAATATTGTTTGTTGGTGGGAAATCTAATATATTCTTAAATTTATTTTCCCTATCGTGGGAAGATCATTATATAAATTATAATATACAGTTATTCTTGTTTTCTTTATATTTTCGGGAAATAAATAATTTTTATAAGATAAAAATTATTAGGAACGACAAAAACAACTTTATTTTATTTTTATTAAATCATTTTGACAATATACATTTTTACAATATGAAATCAAAATGTATCAATTATTTCAAAATTATCTTAACTGAGTTTTAATTAAAAGTAATTGGTTAATTATAAGTTAAGTTAATAAGTTAGATTAACCAAAATCAAATATAAATAATTAAGTTAAAATTTAAAATTAACTTATTAATTCATTTATGCCCCAGCATGGCATCAAACTATCAAAAATAATAATATCGTCCCTGACAAAATATATATTTACGTTATCCCTAACTTCGAGGGACTATGAATAATATATCATCAATTACAGCATACTTTCATATTTGTTTACCTAGAAGTTTTCTCATTCAAATTTAAAAAATCAATGTCTTAAAATACAAACAAAATAAAATTGATATTATTTTAGTTAGGTACATGTAATATAATTTTAATATATATATATGAATAGAGACGGCATCCGTACATGATATTTGAAACTATGTATTATCATGATTTGAATGATCCTTACCGCCTATCCAGCCAATCAAGGTAATTTCATGGATAACATTCAATCTAGCACAGGCTTTAGTTCTAATACAAAGAAACAGTTAAAATGTTGGATATGCCAAGAATTAGAACACGGAAAATGGGAATTTCCAAAAAAATCGAAGAAAAAGTTATGGAAAAAGAAACAAGCTCGTATGACAACTGAGGATGAATCGGATTATTCATAAAATCAAAGCTTCGCCTTTCAATCGAACCAAAATCTAGAATATGGTTCTAATACTTACTGCTAGTATCTTTACTTCAGTACTTCTGATCACTTAATAAACAATAAACAATATTTTAAACCTGTAAAAGAATTAAAGAATCTTTTTTAATTGGTATTGCCAAAACAGGACAGTACTTGAAAGAAGAATGTTAATTTTATTAATAACATATATTGAAATTTTTTTTTATGTTTTAATTGCCTTACTGGCTATACAAATATTATCATTATTTACTATTATGCTATACTCTATGTCCAATGTTATTGCGGAAGTTAAGAAACTCTAGTTCAAGTAGAGGTGCTAAGTTATCATTGTCTGATAAACAGAGTTCAATGTTCATACTTCTCATTTTTCATATAAAGAGGGTATGTAATTGTTCTATATTATCAATTAATGTTATCATGTTTGTGATTTGTTATCATTATTTTGTAATCATTTATTTTAACCTAACTTACAGTTGTCAATAATACAACCATGTTATTCTTCCACTCTTAATTGTGTCATACATTATTTATATTAATATTAATAAAGTCAACTTAATACTAACCATATATAATAGTATTCAATGTAATATTATTATTTGTGCACATTGTTGTGTTTTAATAGGTTTTTTTTCTTTTTTACATGTTTAATAAATAAATAGCTCAACAACTACATGGTTTACCGAGCCAGTGTATATATGTATAGCTGTATAGACTTTTAAAACTAATTTTAGTATGGAAAACTTCTATGGGGGAACACAGTAGGCTTATTAAAGTTTTAATTGCGACAATTTTTTTTTTTTTTTTGTGGTTTTTACAAAACTTTGTAGTTTGTACGATCGTATAACGTACTGTAAACTTTTTTAATAGTTATACGTAAATAAAAACCATGTTGACCATCAAAATTGGGTCGCTTCTAAATCAACATTTAAAAAACTTCCATTCTATGGTTTTTCACATTTGTTTTAAAATTTTAAACGTATATATTTGCTCAACCCAGAGGACCGTGATGTTTAGATTATTTGTTGCTAACTTGCTAATCAATTTATTATGGTCATTGTCCCCGAGGTCAAATCAATGGTTAATAATAATTTAGCACTGACGTTGAAACGAATCATCTATAGTAATTATTATTTATTTTTTAAATTCGTAATCGTTTTTGTTAATTGACAAAACTTTGTGCTTATATTATTTAAACTTTTTAAAAGTTAAACAATTTTAAACGGAGTGAGTTGGCTTGTCCGTCTAAAAGCTGTAAAGCATTTCGTAAACTTTGCACGGGTCGTTAAAGAATATTAGATTTGTAAATGGCGAATAAATAGATTTAATCGTTTGATGAAAAATTATTTTTAATTAAAACATAAATTAAAATCATACGACGTAATAATAATGAAAATAAATAATAATCATTCTTACGGAATTTTATACTAATTTATTATATATATTACATAATATATGGTTATGATTAGGTTACGATCAATAGAGATAACTTAACATTACAAATGTCTTTCGACGGGAAATGTTAGTTAAAAAAAAATTCTTCGAAGGATATTTATTATCCATGTTATTTACCACATTATTGTAATAAAAAAAAAATATATATATATGAGAGTTCGAGTTTTGTTTATAATTGATTTTTAAATATGTTTTAAGCATTCACCAAATATTTAATTTAACTAATAAGATGTGATTTTTTAGGTAATTTTTATTCAGTTAATCCCACAATATAAGCACTAACTCATAGTTCAATATATGGCAATGATTTAAAATTCAACATTTTGTTATTCGATATTTTTACGGTAAAGGTATGTTTTGTATGTTCAAAATATTGATCGTTTAATATTCAAAACACTGACTGTTCAAGGAATTTTAATTCAATATTTTGGTAGCCTTCCTTTAAATTATTGTGCAATATCTAGTTACTAAACCATCCATATTTCATGTTATACTAAATTATATAACGCATGGATGAAATATAATATCCACTCAAATTTTATTGGTAGGTACAGCTTTTTAATTTTAATATGCAGTATTTACCAATTCACCAAAAATTATTTAGTTATGTATTATTTTTAATTTGAATATTCTCTAGTCATTTTTATCACTTATATATACCAAAATCGTGTTTTAGTATCTAAAAATGTAACTATAACAAGTCGTTTACCGTCATTATTTGTCTGAATTCTTATCAACCATTTACAACTATAATTTAATCGCCTTAATTAACATTTAACGAAAGTTTATAGCCTATTTCAAAACTGTGTGTAACTATAAAGGACATGAACACTTATTAAATATTCCTACAGAACATAAAATACATTGAGATTTCAAGAATTGCGACTGAATGTATTATTCTAGAAAAAGTCCACATTTAATAGCTTAGGATTAAGGTGAATTATTTTAAACTATTATTATGTAATGACCACCGGTAAATAAAATACTCGGTTTGGGTGTAATAAAATAGTTATTATTATTTTTGACGACTCCGCAAGTAAAACGAACAAATAAAACATAAAAAAAAATAAAAATTAAAGTTCCCGACTGAATATTGTAAATTCCGAAAAAGGACGTTAATCAAAAGCAACATGCTGTGGACCATTTTTTTTTCTCTTGTCGAGAAAAACACAATGAAGTGTAGTAAACGCGTATTACACGACAGAGAGAGAGATAAAATTATTGTCGACGGTCATTATCACCTGACATTTTAAAAGTGACCAACGTGCACAGGACTTTTCATATTAACCGAACTAGTTGACCTTTAGTGACCAAAAAAAAACCATACTCGACAATAATTATCATACACTTACCTACACTATTCGGACAAGTACTATCCCTTTTGTATACCTAATTATTTTTATAATAGTCGTAAAAGTAATTTGTGAGCTACCAAAGAATTTACAAAAAATTTGTAAATTCAACATGCACTCAAACATAATAGATAAATTATTTTTATTATGTATTAAAAAAAAATTTAAACACTTAAAAAGATTAAATTTAGAGGCATTTTTTATGTAGGTTTTTTTGTTATTTTAAAAATAATTTTTAGTTTCAGTTAGAACCTTGCGACTTTACCGTACAAAATTAATCGCTTAAGAGGATGCCACACGTACGTTATTTTCCCCAAAAAAACTATTTTGAGAGAAATAAGGTTTTTCAAACTGTAATTATAATTAAAAACCCAAATTTTTACACAATATAGTAGACACAATTGTCTGTGTTCTACCGTCATCTTTTTTAAAAATATTAAATAATAAAAAAGTTATTCATTTTTAAAAACCCCATTTTTTTGGTTTTTACAGGTGAAAAAACATTAGTTTATAATTATAGTCTGGAAACATAATTTCTTGTAAAACGGTTTTGTTCACAAATATCGTGATATTGTTTAAAAAGTGGTACTGATATAGACGCATTTTTTAATTACTTTTAAAATATAGGTACTTGAATATTTATAAATTATGAGATTTTCATTTTTCTTAAAATTTTATAAAAATTTCCTATACAGAATCCCTTAAAAATTTCATGCGTGGCGACCTATTAATATTTAACTGTTTCTATATATTTCTGGTAAAATTACAAGAAATTTTTACTTTAATACCATAGGATAGCAGCAAAACTTTAAAGGATTCCGATTATCCGTTGATAGCATGCATTTGTATAAAATGTAGTACTAGTAATTTTATGGGTAAATAATATTTTATTTTTTTAACTGCATAATACGATAGGGTATAGATTTGGATATTGAAATACGGCTATCGGCGTCAAAAATTATAAATACGTTTTCTCATATTTTAATTTAACTATATTGATAATTATTTATTATATTATTCACAATTGATGTTTTAAATATTATAATATTAGGATCTATCTCAAATCATATAATAATAAAAAATAAATTACTAATAGTCTAAGGCTAAAACTTTAATTTTAATAATTAAATAAGAATAGTCCATTTAATTATTATGCATTATAAACATAACTGTTTCGAATTTAATTTAATTCTGACATCACTAATTATTGATTGATTTCGGCTCCACTACCCATTAAAATTTAGTCAGTCTGCTTAATATCAATGATAATTTATACTACGGTAACTAGTGTTGAAAGTTAACTAGTTATATTTATTTATTCCATTATCTATATATAATATAAAAATTGCTGATAAGTTTAATATTGTTTAAATATATTTGTATTCCTCGATTTTTGTTTGTATCCAGATAGAAATATTTTTATCTAAACATATATACACATATTATTAATTATATGAGGTTTAAGCGACTGCATAATGAGTATTTGAAACTCAAAATAGTTTAAATAAGATAAAATGTTTTATAGTTTTCTTTGAAAATTATAAAAAAAAAAGGGTTTTTCTATTATATAATATTTTAATTAGTTTTATATTGCAGGGAAATGTAATAGGTAATATATAAGATATATGTACAAATAACTTAAATAAAAACTATTTTATAAAGTAATTTTGTTTCGATATTTATGCACCTATAGACTATATAGATTGTAAGAATAAATACGATTTTTAATTTTTATTCTAAAATATATATTACTAGCTTGAGTGCAATAGCTACAAAGTGCAACTCCTTTTAAGTCAGATCACTTATAAGTTCAACACTTTTTGAGTCCGAAACCTTGAATTTGTAACTCGGCTTGAGTGTAACACCTTGTAAAATGTATGCGTAACTTTTTTTTATGTTCAACACTTCATAAGTAGAATTACTAATGTGTGAAATTCATATATTTCGGTTTATGTATATTATCGGAAATAATATCGTTAAATTAATTAATTTTTAAAATATTCCAGCTACGGCGAAGACTGGAGTCCGCTTTCTAGAAGACAATCGTTCACCCAAAGCGTTTCTAACGAATAGGTTGACAAAATACCTAGGTAATCGGAAAATCGATCAAACTTACTATTCTGGGATATATTTTATAATAACTCGCCAGAGTGTAACGGGTTTTGCACAACGTCACAACTACACATCAGTATAAATTCAATTAATATTTAAAAAAACTGACGTTTTGGAATAAATTTATTAAATATGAAATGGGTATAAATGTATGGTAAAATATAGTAGGTACCTATACTGTACACATATCAGAAGTCTATCGGATTTCGTTCTCGAATTTTTATACAACCATTGTCGTCAGGTTATTGTGTTCGAAAATCCGGTTAAACATTTTTATACCACATTAGTTATATACATAATTGTTTGAAAATTGAATAATATATTGAACTTAACTTTGACTAAATTTCGATGAAATTTGATTGTGTCATCTTTATCAGTATGTATATAAAATTGAATTTCGTTACATTTGTTTTTTTTTATCTACAATATTTCAATACTGATACAATATGTTTAACTGGAACGTTTTTTCGTATATAGTAGGTTAATTTTAATACGAGGAGTGACGGGGTCCATATGAAAAAGTTATAATAATCGGGTTTTTCAATATGCTAATGTATGTAGTGGAAAATTTGGATTCTAATTGCATTATAAAATGAAATGCACGGCATTGAAAGGTTCTATCGAACGACAATTCAGTATAGGTAATTGATTAATTTTATTCTGCATTTAATAAAACCAAATCATATCAAAAATGTGGTTAGTACGAAAAAGTGCTAATCGATAAAAATAATACATGCAAATGTACGAAAAAATTACATTTAACGTGCGTTATTCCTATGTTTTCATGTATAAAAACCTGTAATATCTAACGTTAATATTATACTTTTATTACTATGAGTCTGTTCAATCCAATCGTAGATTATAATAAATATTTAGATTAAATCTAATTATATTATATAATATTTAATTATAATACAATATATTATAATATATTGTATATATATATGAATTATATGAACTGGTTCGATCTAATCATTCGTATAACGCAATATAATATTTCGTTATCATATTATTTTAATTTTAATATAAACAATTTTATTGATTAATGTTAATTTTAATTCGATTCGTACGTAAATGTTCTAGCTATAAAGTTAATTGTACTTTTGTTAGTACGACGTCATGTCCATATCGCGGTGTATTGATTTCTATTCGTACTGTAGACGCCTATATATATATAATTAAGGATTATAATTTTCAAGGAATACTATTGATATTATATATATAGCCCTGATGAGGTGCTTTCTAAAACTCAACTCGAGTTGACATATAGTCGACCATAGTTAACTGCGTGTCGTTCGAGAAATCAGAGTTAACTCGGAGACCACCGTTCGAAAATGTCATGTTGTTCACTCCGAGTTAACACTTGTTACCCGAAAGAAATAGGTAGGTTATTCGTTACTCTAATGATAATAATTCTTATCGTACATAGATAACAAATAATTTTCATTTATATTGAATATAAAGTACGTATAATAATAGTACGAATATAAAGAACTTTATTTAAGCATAGGTACGTAATTTAAAGAGACTTTAGAATCTAAACAGACGTGTTCGTGACTCGTTTGTTCCTTATCAAAAGATTTTATCATTTATTATAAATATTATCATCGGTCGGATTTTCGGAGTAATCTTAATTAAATTCTACTCTACTCTTAACTACTTAACTCTAACTACGAATATGCGAACGCACCCATGAGAGGATCGTTATCTAAACTCTCATATCACTTCCGTTTCGCTACAGATAATAAATGAAAAAGTTCGTCGAACGCCGGTGCGTCTTAAAATCGTTCTCGCGGTGAAAATAATAATCTGGAAAACCCGATGGAACATTTTCATATACCCACGATTTCAGATAATATGGTTGCCCATCGGCCTATGATAATGTTTTTACAGTTTTTACAGCAACAAAGTTAATCCAAAATCAGAAACAGCTGATTTACGTACTACTAGCGCTTGTAACGGTTTAAATCAGAATCACGGACGTATATTATCAAATCATCCCACCATTCACAAACGTT
>JAIPRL010005326.1:0-32837 GCA_025469235.1 Pemphigus obesinymphae | reverse complement strand
TATTTTTGATTAAATAGTCAATATGAACTGGTTCCACTAGAGAATACAAATATATTAAAAACAAAAATGTAACAAATAAGTTAGAAAGCGCCTGAAAATATAACGATATCGTAAAGGCTATTATTATAGCCTACGGGTGGTTACTGGAAGGTAAGCTCCGACGCGCTCAGTAGGTGGAAAAAGTCAAATAATTTTTGTGGGAGGGGGGGCGGAAAGACATTACCACCCGGGCGCCAAATTTCTAAATACGTCTCTGTCTGGTTGTGAGTCCGTTGTATCTGTACATTCAACGGTTTCAAAGAAGTATCAGGAGAAAAAACGTTTCCAAACCTAAACGGATTTTTTTTCTTTTTAAATTACGACGTTTTTCATATTGAATTTATGTTCAGTAAACATTTTTTCAAATAAAAAGTGTCTATATTAAGTGTATATAATAACTATTTAAAATTAAAACATTGTAGACATACATAAATAAGTATATATATATACACACACATAATATATACAGGGTGATTTTTTTTTATCATGAGCCATTAGGCTATATTTCGGTAAGTGTAAATACGAAACATTTTTCAGAAAGTTATTTCTATACACCATTCAATATTTTTTTCATATAATTAATTTTTTTTTTGTCCCACCTCACTTGTTTGTCAAAACTATGATTTAAATTATTAATTCTTAAAGAGTATATTTTTGTAAGAATTGTCACGTTTTTAATATTAATAACGTGGTGGATCGAAGAAGTACTGTAGTACGTCGTTCTATCAACATCAACTATTATTACGTGTTATGATACTATTATGTCCACTCTGCTGCGTCTTAAATTTGAATGTTCATTACTGGGATAATATTCTTTAAATATTAAATAATGAATTTAAAAAATGAAAACGTGAAAATTCTTATAAGAATATATTCTTTAAGAATTTATAATTTAAATTATTCGTTGCTGTTTTAAAATCTAAAGTTAATATAGTTTTAAATAAATAGGCAGGGGTATAAAAATTTTAATATATGAACAAATATAGAATGGTGTTTAGTATTATACTTTCTGACAATATAGCCTGGCTCATGATAAAAATAAATCACCTATATATATTAAAGTCTATAAGTTACTTACGTAAAATGTATACAAATTTTGTGTATCAAAATTTTTTGAAAAATATGAATTTCTGATTTCATCTGTAGTATACCTATCGTTTACTACATTCAGTTTGATGAATATTTTGACAAACTTGAGTATATATAAAGCAAAAAACTTAATTTGAACTTTCAAATTTCAATAAATCTTGATAATGTATTTTATGGTAGCATCATTAACGGAAGACAGTGAATCACGTGTATATAAAAAAGTCAATATTATTCTTTAGTAATAAATTGAAAAACGACATGGAAAAAATTGTATCGCATTCAAAAATTTACATCATGCAAATGTTTATGAATATATTTTGTTAATATTTTTCATGAATATTTCGCGAACGACCCACGAACGAGTATCATTTCTGTTTTCATTTTTTTTGACGTTCATTATATTTAAGTAATTTAAACGAAATTCCGGCCGTTTAAATTAAATTAAAATACTTTTATATTTCGATATGAATCCTATTAGATTTAAATACAATACTCGAAAATCCGATTCCGTGAGACCGCCATAAAAACGATTGTTTCTATGAATTGATAATATTTTGGTAAATGTATAAGAAAAATTTATAATAATGAATAATTCAAATAAACCACCAGACGAACGCATTTATTATTTTGAAGAACGTCAATGTGAACATTTGTTTTTTTCAATTACATTTGTGAAAATGTAAATTTTTAGGCGAACGTTCCAAACACTGACTAATAGCAATAATAAAATATTATAATACAATCTGCGAAAATAATTTTTGAATTTAACAATGTTAATTGTTAATTTGGTAACTATAGGTACTAATAGTTCACCATGAATTGTTGTATTAGAAGAAATGACGAAAATGTAGTAATAGAATAATAAATATGTATGCAAACCATCAAATGCCGGGTCCACATGATATACAATATTGATCTGTACCTATTTAATTTAAGAATTTATTAACATTATTATAAAAAATATATAGATATCTACCTGTATTTAGATGGAAAATTCAAAGACGTTATAGCTGGAAGATTTTGGGCCCCGGTGCAAATTTCAATTTCGAACCTTCTTCCAGTTACCATGTTAGTAAGCAAACAAAAAAATGTCATTAACTCACAATCTATTTATAGTTACTAACCAAAATGCATAAAAAACGGTATTGCATTTTAACATTTGTTGCCCCTAAGAACTCCCTGATCGAGACAGTTGACTACCCCTAAATATGCCACTGCATATCTGACCGACCAAATAAAAAAAAAAAACCAATTTTGAAAATGTTATTGGTTTATTAAATTGTTTTGTGAATAATTATTAACAATATAATATAATAGAAACTGCTTTTAGGTAAATATTATACATTTTAAAATAAAAATAAAATTTTCTAGCTTTAACATTAGCAAAATTGTTAATTATTTTGTCAGTGTCAAGATGTTTTTAGTTTATAATCATTTTTATATATTTGGTTTTTGTAACAGTTCCATGTAAAAAACTAATAAGTACATAATGTATTACCTATTATTTAATTTTTATTTAAAATAAATAAACACATTTTTTGGAGGGTGTTTTATTTGTGGAGGGAAAGGATTTATTTATATTTTTGAGAAAAATGGACAGTGGAAAAGGGTGGAAATCGGGAAGGTAATTTATGGAGCAATTTTTGAAACAAATTACCCGAAAAGAAATCGACTCCTAGATCTGCCACCGATATACGTCACACTCTATTGTTAGAACGGTATTATTGTTGACCGTATTTATGTTATACAATGGTGGCTTTACTTCAATGGATTTGGCAGGGATATTTATTTCAAATTACAATTTCCAATACTATAAATTATAGAACATTAAAATGATAAATTTAATATATTTTAGTTAGAACCTCTTTTATATTTTTTTGGACAATTTTATTTAGCATAAATTGATGAACCCTACCCCTTTAACTATGATCTATAGCAACAATATATACTACATCTTCCCATCATCAATATTATCAAAATCTGCATAAACATATTGGTACCTGTACTATCACCATCAGCTTTGCAGTCGGTGCATTAATAATTAAAAGGACGTCGTACATCCAACTTTTAAGGGGTTTTGTATAGACAATTATTATGAAATTTTAAGAAAATAAAAAACCCAAAATTTTGAGCATATTTAAATATATTTTTAATTAATTTAAAAATAGTCTTGTGTCAGTACCATTTTTTAATAAATTGGATTATTTATTTAATAAAAAAAATATAAATAATTATTTAAAAAACATATCCACCCAAATTACGATTACTCGTGGTTACTCGTTACTATGATTGATTTAAGAACAAAACACCTATTATAAAATCAAAAGTTGTTAACATTTTTGAGGGACTGTCATATTGTTTTTTCAATAAACTAATTATTTAGCATACAATCTAACATTCAATAATATTTTTTTTTTAGTTTTTTAAACGGCTGTAACTTGTTTTATAGGCATTATTTTATAAAAATGATATGACATTCCCTCCAAAATGTTGTCAACTTTCGATTATATAATAGTTGTTTTTATTCTTTAACCCCTGTGAAACAATTATCGTTATACTGCATAGGTATATTTTTTCACTAGAAGTCGGGGGGTATCACGTTTTATGAAGCGAAAAGTTCTGACCAAATATTATATAATTTACCGACTATGAATAACAATGAAACCAAATTTTTGAATTGTAATGATTTTTTTTTATATAAAAATGTCCATGATACAATTTTTAATAAGATTAACGATAATGATTTCATTCTGAAATCGATTTGTGGTAAATTTGAAGAAAAATTTTAATTGATCGCTTCTAGTCGAATGATTGTTAGCAATGATTTGCTCACGAACAAGACGGATGAATATAGCTTATTCCAGTAAATGAATAATAAAACAAGATACAATTTCACTTCTATAATATACATTCGGTTCATATACAATGGTTAGTAGAAAATCAATTGATATATGTAACATGTGTAATCGAATGTAAATTCTCAAATAGCGATTTCAAGAAAAAAATTGATTGACACGCCTTTGTCATAATGGATGTCAATTATTTTAACTTGAAAGAGTATCTATAGATAGGGTTTTCCTCCGACCAATAATTTGTAGTATGCAATCAAGATGTTTTGTCATTATTATTATTAAGTCACTTTTTATGCATTTGGACGTATATGTTACGTATAATTTTTTCAAATTCTGAATCACTGTAAGTGTGTCCTTTTTTACTGTACACGCCTTTTTTTGATTTAGTCCTTAGAAGTGGATGGTGTTTGTCTACCATCTCAATAATCATACTTTTTACCTTTTCTTTGTTTATTTTTTCAAACTCCTTACAGATATTTTCTTTATAACTACGCATGACATTCGTCATTTCATCATTCGTCTTCTGGTTATTCGCCACCCACTTTTTCATTTTTTTTACATCTGCATAATGTTTTCTCGTGTAATATCCTTTAAAATGTCTTTGGATAATCGTAGCTGATTTATTATAATATGCAATAGACTTAATTACAAATGTTTCTATCATTAGATCATTAAAATACCTAAAACGCAACTCTTATTTATTAACCGAACATTTATAATAATAACAATTATTATTATCATTATACCTTCTGTTCACGTATCCCTTCCAATACTTCTGAATAATTTTAGCAGCTAAATTTAGTTTTGACAAATACAATCTTGTATAATAGCCTCTGTAATATCTTTGGATAGTTATCGCAGCTGTCTTGTGAACCTTAATATATCGAGTCCCGTTTTTACGTTTTTCTTGTAATATTTCATCTAAGTTTTTATCAGTTTCTATTATGCGCTCAACGAATGCCATTATAAGAAAATTACTGTTCAAATTAAATTGTTTAGTAGTAATAAAACGTTTGCTCTGTTTACGTTGACAACTGAAAAACAATATTTATTATTAATAATTTATAATTATAAATTGACGTCATGATATCCCATCATAATAATTTCATTATTATTTCGTCAGTGTAAATTGTATTTGTGTATAAGTGCATAAAACGTATAGGTACATTATTTTATATTATTTTGTTTTCAACTATATTTTCTGAAACAGTAATTTTACAGTTTTAAATATGTTGGTTTAAATCAATGCTGAGCATTAACGAGTTAATAAATTAACAGTTAAGTTAAAGTTTAGTTAATTTTAACTTTTAACTTAATTTTTTAATTTGACTTTTGTTTACTTAATTTATTTTTAGTTAATTTTTACTTTTAAATAACGAGTAATTTTTAATTAAAACTCAGTTAAGTTAATTTTGAAATAATTGATTTATTTCGATTTCACATTGTGCTTATTGTCAAAATGGTTGAATAAATAAATACAGTTGTTTTTGTCGTTTCTAATAATTATTATATTACGAGTATAAGAATTATTCATTTCCCAAAAATATAAATAAAACAGGAATACGAACATTTTTATAAATCTATTTGTTGTTAATTTTAATAATAATTATTTTAAATACATTGTAGTATTATCAATAATATTATGTTTATGAATTTTAAAAATTTTTAAATGATTAAAGTTAAAAAATAACAATATTTCCAAAAAAATTATATACTTAATAATACATGTATGTCTCAAATGTTATATTGGCTCCTACAAAAAAAATTAACTTAAACTTAATCGTTAAGAAAAAAAATAATATTAACACTAAACTTTTACTATATTGAGTATAAAAAAATCATTAATTTTCCCAGCATTGGTTTAAATTTTAAATAATAATAATTTTTATTGATGAAATAAATGGTTTGAAAAGTATTATATCTATTGAAATTATTTTATTAGAATAAATTTAGTAATTACAGTTGTCAGTGATATTGGATTTTATTATAAGTATATTATACTAATTGTTAAAAAAAAAAAAATTATTAATACCAAGTCATTAAGATTATAATGGGTTTTTATTAAGTTTTATAAAAAAAAACCTACTCCTTTATTACTTATAGGAATCCCACAATATTAAAATTTGAATAATTAATAGTTAATAGGTAGGTGTATATTACCAATCTTAGTATACAATCTTCATATACATAGGGGAAAAAAATGATTAAATATAATAATATTATAATTGGACAGGTACTGTTTTTGTTACCTATTGAAATCTAGTAAAAAAAATGTACTCTAAAAGTATTTGGAATATATTTTGTGAAGTATTTCAAATACATAGGGAGTACTTTTATTATAAAGTATTCGAAATTCGAATACATATTCCGAGTACTTTTTTTTTGGATGTATTCGAAATACTTTTAAAAATTACTTTACTTAAGTCTTGTATTAATATCGATTGGAGAAAAAAACATAAACATATTAACTGAAGAGGATAAGTTTTTAATACGATTAATCAAAGTAGAAATACATGCTAATACTAAATTATCTATAATAGGTTCCTATGGGTAACTTTGTGGGCATCATTTAATATCACCAGTGAGTTTAGAAATTATTACATCTCGTGAACATAAAATCATATAGTAAAACTATTGTTTTAATTGTAACAAGTATCAGCTTCAAGCCCAGTAAATAATTATAAGAAATTATGTCAAGTGTTGGAGATAAATGATAATATTAGCATTTGATAATTACAAGAACAGTACAAAACATGATCTTGCGTATGGATTCAAACTTCAGTCGTTAGATAGTTGAAACTAAGTCGAATATCAGACCTATTGGTCTACTACGTTTCATTGTTGATATTATTATAGTTGAAGTGCCAGAAATCGTGAATTTATGATTTACTATTTATTTGCGTTGATAAAATAGTTGTTGGTATGATTTTTTGAATTATTTATATCATTATAGTTATTATATTTTTGTGTACTATCATTGTAAAATGTCATAGCTGACGTAAACGAGTTAAAAAGCACTTGGAAACAGTGAAGAGAGAACGTGAATCGCAGGACTATATGGAAATGCACAACATGTTATGATACTTTGAGGTATCCTTTGTAACTGTGATGACAAGCTAAACCGATAAAAGTTTCAAAATATGACATAATAATCAGCTTGCAATGAAATTAACGTTATACAAGTTCAATATATAAATGAAAAAAAATATATTACTACAGTCCAAATGATTTTCAAATATCTACTAAATGTATTAAATTTAAAAAGAACATTTATGATAAAAAAACGTTGGGCCAATTGTGGAATTGACGTGACTAGTTAAGGATTAAGGTGGTTTCAGTGGGGCAAAAGAAAATCGGCCAAAAGCCCAAACGGCTGACGAGATTTTAAAAACTATAGGCTTATTCGATTTTAAAGCAATAAAAAGACTACTTGAAAATTTGACATAAAAATAATCATTGTATTCATATTATTGCTTGGAACTGTTTTTTTTTCAACCGGTTATAACCGTAATATTAACAAATTATAGTTGTAAAACCCCGTAAATTTAGAAAATCATTTTCAAAAAACATCGTGACAAAAAAAACTACCTTTTTTTGTATTCGCTCGTCAATATTTACAGTATACCGTCAACGTAAGTGGATTAAAGTGCAAAACCAGTTATATATATATACATATTATATAACTTATTTTTGATAACCATACGACCGAAATAGAAACCGGTAAAATAGATTAGGTGAACAAAACCGATAAAATTTAAAAAAGAACCGTTCGCAGAACCGAAAATCAAAACCGTCAAAATTACTACTATTATTTAATGTCATTTCTGCAGTCAATAATATGAAAATAATAATAACGAGTGCTAATTTTCACGAGTTTTACCAAAACGAACATTATATTATATTGTTCTATAGTTGCCGATTGTCTGTATATAAAAGTCGTATGACGCACAGTATGGAATATACTATATTATAATGTATGTTTTTTTGGTTTTTAATTTAAATTCATTTTTACGCTTGCCCGATGCCGTAATATTAATATTGCATTTTCATAACCGCCCCGTATATTTAATATTTATAATAATTATTTAAAATGATAAAGAAAATAAACAAATTATAAATATAATGTAATATAATGAACGCTATATATACTGATATTAAATTGCGTTATTATTATTCGAATTTTTCATTTATTTTTATTTTTTTTTATATAAATATAATATATGGATGGTGGGTACTGGTTTTTTCCTGTGGGGAATATATTGATACGTCAAAACGCGAGATAACGTATATAAACCACACCGATTATAATAAAAAAATAAAAATAAAAATAAAATACACGGAACATTAAAAATCCATGAACGAAAATGTGTAATGGAATTAAACCAGAACGAAAAAAAAATGTAGTCGCCAAAAGAGGTCATGTATCAAAAACATTACAAAACACTAGGAAACCCTTTTTTTTTTTATCAGGATAATAATTGCTCGTGCACTGTATAGTATAATGAGGATCGTATGCAAATATTTAATTTAATCGCTCTTTCCTTTCGAATTTCTATCTGTATTTCCCATCATATTGTATATGTATGTATAAATGTCGAAATGCGTACATTTTATGATTATTACAAACGTAAACAGTGAAAAAAAAAAACAAGTTCGGAAAGCCCTCTCTGTGACTTCCTGGCTTCTAAACGTATTTTACACAATAAACCACAATTCCACAACTAAGTTGTTCAACCTACCGTAACCTAACCGTACTTAAGTATAGAAACCCAAAACCAACAAAACCGTAATAAAAAAATGTAAATATTGATATTAATGACAACAACAGACGGATTGTATTATGAGGACGGACAGACGGACGTTGGGAACAACACGCTCTCCGATTGTACTACATTTCCCGTTTTCTGTTTCCTTAGTGACTACATACTGCAATATGTAAATTGATTGGGAAATCAGTAGCCCAGTAGCCCTAATTCTTGATATAGTGCGAATATTTTACCGTATTTTTCTAAATATAAATATTTATCTAATGACCTCTGTCATGCAAATTTATAAAAAAAAAAATATTTCAAAAATTGTCAATATTTTTTTGAAAATTTTCAAAATAACCATTTTATATCTACATTATCGAAAACAAATTTTATTGAATTTGTTTGAATATTATATGAATAAGACCAATTTATAATTTAAAAAGTACAGCAACATATTGCAAATTATGTTAAACGTGTGAAAAACGTATAATTTTGCAATACTTTGTTGTATTTTTAAAATATTGAATTGCTCTCTTTTATTCAAAATTCAACAATATTTTTTCCCAATATTATTGATATTAGTAACTCTATAAATTTTGTTTTAAAACTTAAAAACATTTGGATCTGACAACGGGTTTATCGGTATTGCGTTAGCTAATGATTTACAGAATACACATACATTTTCATTACTAACAATTTGAATGTAAGACAGGTCCCATCTGAATTCATCCAGAAAAAAAACTGAATTCTAACATAATTGTAGGTACCTATTTTGCATTTAGTAAAAACTAAACTTTGGTTTCGTTCATGCCTAAAAAAGATAAAAAATTTTTTAGTATTTAGTATTCTATGATAAATATCGGAGGTATCAATGCTCAAATAATTTAACGATTAGAGAACTGACTACAGAATAAAAAATAGTCTGTTTTCTTTTTTTGAAAACTGTATCTCGATAATTTTTTATGGAGCACACATAGAATACCGATCCACTTCTTCAGTCATTACCAAATTATATGAAAACTAAAATGGTAAAATGTGGATTCAATGTAAAAGCTACAGAAGAGTTTCAACGGTATTGACAATCAGGGAGATGTCTTTTGTAATAGAAATAAGGACCGAAAAATTGCGAAAGAATACAAAAATTATGGAAAACGTATATATTGCCTCATAGACGTTTAACTAAGCTGACGTGAACAGATATTCTAAAAAATCATTGAAACAATGAAAAAAAATACTGTTATAAGAATTAAATATAATTTTTTTTTTCAAAGATAACGATGTGTTCAATCAAATATGATTTTCTTTTATCGAAATCTAAAAATAATTTTGTATTAAAAAGACCTAAATAATATTTTTTTTTAATTATATAAAGTAAAATTACTTTAAATAATTTGTACTTATTAATAAATGATAACAGTTTTAAAAATAAAAATTATGTTTTGGAAAGTTTTTACCTGCATGCATGACCAAATGTAAAGAAAACAGCGCGACCGATACAAGATTAATTAAAAAACTTTAGGAAATCATATTTTAATAAATGATTAACTAAAATCGAGAATTTAACCACTAAATTAAAAAAAAAAAGTTATCAAGTTCCGTCGATAAAATTATTATTAATTTACATTTTTCAAAAACGTCAATATTATAGTAGGATTTAAATGATTTAAAAATTTTAATTTACATAAACAAATAGCCCTTGGAAATTAAAGAAATTTGTGTTTTTAATTTTGTCAAAATACACATTTATCGTTCTGTAATCATTTATAAACATTAAAATGACATAAGAAACACCCTGTATATATTCAATAAATATTAGTATATAGTATAGATATCTTATTTTGAATTTATATTTTAATTCTTAGATTCTGAGCTGAGATGCACGGCATCTCTTAAATTCATAATAATGTCTACTATTTAAATATTTTTTCGCAAACAACTTTTCATGAAATTTGTCTTGCTCCTCGAAATGTTTATTTCAAACTAATCTTTTTCCTATTTTAAGGAATTCATAATTTTTAACAACTAGGTATAATTTTGAAATTTATTACCTATTCGAAGCTCCAGAAATCCCATTTTATTTTATGATACTGAATATCTTCTAAATAATATATTTTTTTTTTAAAGTTCTGTACACTCAAATTCTAAGAATTTGCATAAATAAAATTTGCATAATTAAGCGAATTTTATTTTATGATATCATGAACAAAAAAAAAAATACATTTTTTTAAATTAAATAAATATTATTTAAAAAAAATCTTTTAAAACCTACATGGTTTGTATAACTTATTTCTGTACATATAATTGATAACTATGTTTATTATATGTATTTTAAAAAGATGTTATAAGTTATTGGATTCGTATTTACATTTTTATATGCAATGTAAATTCTTAGCGGAGTGAAATAGCTAGTGGTATTAAATTATATTTATTTTATTTATATTTTTTCCAGAAACCACTTCTTGGCCACAAGATTTGATTCAGTTGGCACTTTAAATTGTCAGCAATTATTATGTAATACTATGCAGATAGTATGTGCATAGTGCATAGTAACAAGAAAATTATAAAACTTTCATATAAAACATTTTATTAAAACTATAATTAATTCAACCCACCAACAGTTACTTAACATAAGTGATAATGTACTCTTGTTAAATAATTTACTTCTTACGACTATAAAAATTTTAAAAAAATATAAACAATATTATTGTCGATTGAACAAAAACGTTTGTCCGCTATAAAGTAACAAAAATTTGGTTGATTTAATTGGTCTTTTTTTATTACTTAAAATCATTAAGTTTAAGCGTAGTTATAAGAGTAGAGATGAATGTATTGGTCTTACAGAATACGTTTTTATTTTTACCTTTTATTTATGTATACATTTTTTTGAGCAGGAGTACAGTAAAAGTTTTCTGGTAAAGTGATTTTCAATAGAAAATTTGTTCTAGTTGGTACTTTATAGATGCCATTATTAGATTTTCTGAGTAGTTTTCAAAAGCATAATGAAAAAATAACTTTGATAAGGGAAAAACAATGAAAAGTTGTTATAAATTAGAAAATTACAAATAAACTAGTCATGGTTGTCGGAATATATAATATGTACCTACTTGAAATATTATGATATTTTAACTGGGTACCGCGAAAAAGACAGAAAATTATTTTTAAATGGAAAATTAAAATTCCAAAAACTTGAAATTTACAATGAATATTTACTATAGAATATTAATATTGTTGTTATTTTCTTTAATTGTGATGTTATGTTTATAAAATGCGTTTTCCGTCCAATTTCTATAGGAAATCTCGGCGGTATGATTCATTTTCATCATGGCATTTAAAATTTTCTAAAAATTTCCCGTATAAAACCCCTTATAAAATGACCGTACCGACATCCATACATGCATTATGGTAACACATTCTTGCTGTTCAACTTTTCTCTTCAACACATTTACGTATTTACATATTTATATTACTATGGACGAACATAGACTTTTTAATTCTAATAATTAAATTTATTTAATTCTTAATTTTTAGTTTATAAATATATAATATTATAAGTTTTTTAATTATAATAATTTTTTCAATTAGTTTTGAATTCGAAAATTTATAAATTTGACGTTTTTTAATCACAAACCTTAGATATTTTAAATATACTTATCGAACAAAAAACTCTATGCTCGGGCTTAGTTAATGTTCTCATCTTTTATTTAGTGTATTTATTTCTCTTTTATGATCATTTTTGATCGAACTGAATTTAGAAAGACACAATTAGTTTTAAAATTTTTGAATTTTGCGAATTTTTGTACATTTTTAGGGGGTGTTTAGAGATTTTGACCCAATTGGAGGAAGAGACAACTCTACATTGTCCCACTTCTGGAGTTCATAGTTAACTTTTACAATTATATTTAACTCAAAGGTAAATTTTACCTTATTTTAAATTACTCAACTATTAGTAACTCTACAATAATTTTAAAAATAGTCATGTGTCAGTAACGTATTTTTTATTGGTGTGTAATCTGATTTAGTTCCCTTTTATTTGGTATAATAATTTGGTAGATTTCATTGTAGGTATGCATACAATTAGTGTTTAGTCTCTTAAGGGGTCGAAACACCAACGAAAAATTGATATTAAAACGTGACAAACCTGTGGGACTTTGAAAAGGCGGATTTCAATTCTGAAAACTGTTTTGAATTAATTAATTTGTCTTCTAAGGATCGATCGAGCCGTTTATTTTTATTTTTTTTTTTTTTAGCCGTATTATTTACCATTATAAATCGATTTTAAATATTTATTATATTTAAATCTGTAATAATAAATAAAAATATTTCGATCGATCCCTAGAAAACAAGCCGACACATTAAACTCTGTTTACAGATTGTAAATCTGACTTTCCAAAGTTCCACAATTTGATAACTCTTATTGGATTTTTAGGCGTAAATTTCGTGATTTTACAACAATAAAAGTAATGGTACGGGGAAATTTTTAGATTAATTTTAAAATGTACTTAAATATTTCTAAATTTTTAGATTTTTATATTTCATAATATTTCTTAAAAATTGCCTATACAGAACCTCTTAGAAATCACAGATGTTGCGGCCCCTTCATTTGTATGTGCAGCGTCTTCTTAACTATGCCATATCACTTCCTTTTTTGAATAAATTAAATCTCAGAAGATGCACTTTTCTTAGATACTGAGTCGTATTATCGTAAAAGTGCATCAATACAAAATAAAATTTTATTGATCATTTTTGATAAAATATTTTTAGCCTATTATAAGTCCTTGGTTAATTGTAAAATGAAATTTACATAACTTTGTTCCTAATTATATAAAAAGTAGCCCTTGTCAACATTTTGACAAATTTATGAATTTTAATTATTAATACTCGTAGGTGCATTTTTGCCTTAAAACTATTCAGTTTCTCTGAAAGTGCATTTTCTGAAACATATTTTATTCAAAAAAAGAAATAACTAAAAGCTTGTAAGGGTATATTAAAACAATCACTTTTAAAGGTTAATTTAGATATTTTTAATAAGAGTAGGTAAATAATAAATCTGGCAAACTAAGATTTTCAAGTCGGGGGGTGTCCAAACATGGAGGACACCCCCTAAATTACTTCACTGGTGGTACAGATATGAGATTAATTTTAACATTTTTTAATTGTTAAATTTTCATTTTTCAAATAACTTCTTAAAAATTGCCTATACTCCTTAAAAATTATTGGTATTGAGTTGTCTAAGATCGTCATATACCTAATTATTAAGGGGTTTTGTATAGGCAATTTTTATAAAATTTTTAGAAAAATAAAAATCCAACAATTTGAATATATTTTTTAATTAATTTAAAAATGTTCTAGTTTCAACGCCATTTTTATTGTTGTGTAATTACGATATTTGTTGAAAAAAAAATCATGCCTACACAAAAATACGATTACTTGTTTCCTAGTGGTTTAAGAGCAAAAACACCTATCATTAAATCGAAAATTGGCAACATTTTGCAGGGAACATTATACTGTTTTTTCAGTAAACTAAATATTTAGCACACAATCTAACATTTAGTAATCTTTTTTGTTTTGTTTTTTAAACTGCTGCAACTATTTTTATAGGCATTATTTTATGAAAAGCATATTACATTCTCTCCAAAATATTGTAGACTTTCGATTATATAATAGTTGTTTTTATTCTTTAACCCCTGTGAAACTAATTATCGTCATTCTGTGTAAACGTGTTTTTACACTGGGGGTTACTAGTAAGTATCAAAGAGGAAATCATAATACACATAGAACACTCATATGAAACTAATAATTGTAAATTCATGTTTTAATTTCAATACACTAAGTTATCTTTATTCCATATAATGGTTTGCATATTATGTATACTTGCTTCCTTCGAATCTATGTCATGGTTATTATAAAAAAAAAAAATTGAAAATTGATAACAAATATTTTTTTACAATAATTATACCTAATATAAAATTAGGTACAACATTTTTAATAAAATACTGTCAAGGAGGGGATCTATTTCCCATATCCTCCGCTCATGTGTACACCACTGATAACATCATTCTACGCCTATTAGTCAATTCGATTATTATTATTAATATTGTACGATATTATGGCCACAACAATAAAACTAATATCAAATATTTTCGAAAATATATTATAGGTAGACACAATTTTTAAATTGTTAAAATACGGCTACAAAAATAAAATTACCAAAAGTTCTGACAAAAGATTATTAGGTATCTACCGTAATTTTACATCACTAATAATAGGTAAATAAATAATGCGTGTTTGTGTATAATACCTAACATATATATTGTAAAGATTATAGCATTTATTTGGCCATATTAATTAGCGATAATTGAATACATGTGTTAAAAAAAAAAAGTTACATAAACATAAATGTTCAGTATAGAAAGCAATACCGATATTAAAAAGATACTACATAACTATAATATCGCATGCAACAGTTCATAATATATGTATATTGATAATACTAATCGATAAATAACGCGTGTTTATTTTTTATATAATATAATGTTATTTACAATTTTTCATGTAAAATTCGTAGAATAAGCGATTGTACAAAAATACAAGAGTAAAAAGGCACGTTACATAAACATAATAATTTGATACTTATACTTAAAATAATGAAAATTAATATTTTCTAATATTTCTATTGTATAATATTAAAAGCCAAATTGTCATAATATCTATGATTAAAAATAATAATTCCCTTTTTCGAATTAATAAATATATTATAATATTAAAATATATAAAATATAATAAAATACTTAGATATTATTGATAAAATTGAGAATTGATTGAACAGAATTTCAGATACATAAAATACACGAGTATGTACAAGCGTATGTAAATAAATCAGTATTTTGGATTAATATATTTTCGTGAGCAAATCCTACACGTATCATACCAAGAAGTTTGTAGTTTAGAAGTGTTCGATTTAAACACTAAATAACTATTAATATATAAAAAAAAATGTGTCTAGAGTATTAAAAAAAAATGTATACTTAAGTAACAACTAATTTTGATCTTAAATCATCATGAGGCTTAATTATAATATTTTTTGAATACTCTATAAGCACATTTTCTTCTTTAAATATTATTTTTTTATAATATATATTTATTTGTATTTTTATAAGATAATTGAATATTCTAATTTCAAATAGGTATATATGTATATATTATATATTAAATGTATTTATTAAATATCGATAATATATCATGTAATCATTTCTTAAGTTATATAGGTATTATTTGTGATTCATATTATATAGGTATATTATGTATATATATTGCATATATAGATTCAAAAACCGAATCTTGTTTGCATCTTATAATATTATTAATTGTTTTTTTTTTTTTATATTTTGTTTTATCCTATATAGAATGTATTATATATTACTCAAATACTCAGAGATGGGCATAAATAAGTTAGTAAGATTAAGTAAACGTGAAAAGTTAACTTTTTACCTTAAATAGTTAATTTGGTATATTATTATACTGTAAACTTATCAAATTATCTAGCTAAAAACTCTGTTTGTAAATTAATAACTAGTTAATTTTTGTTAATTATAAAAATAAAAGTTTATTTTATGTACAAAAGAACATTTTCCATTAAATTAAAATAATGTAATAATTAAATAAAAATGTAGTTCATTATCCATCAACTTTTGTCTTCAATTAATTTAAATTTAGTTATTACAAATAAAAAAATTAACTTTTTAGTAACTTATATCCAATTTTAACTTTTAATTTTATGTATAGTTAAGTAATTAATGAATTAAACTTTAATTGGTAACTATTTAAAAAAATGCTTGCTTAACTTAACTTCAGATAGATAATTTTATCATTAACTTTGCCCATCCTTGCAAATACTTATGACATATGATTTATATATTATATAATTTTAATATAGAAATAATTGTTACAAAATACCAATTTCTATTTTCTATAGATACAGCGTTTTCAAATATGATTTAAAAAGACACTACACTACACTCGTTTTTCAAATAACTTAAATGTAGGCAATTTTAACTAAATAATGGAAAAAAATGTTAAGATATCGTTTTAATGAGACTTTTCACTGCCAAGTATCGTGTTATCTATATCATGACTATATATTAAATAATTTTTTTAAAAATATATTTCAAACATTCTATTTTTTATTGCTTACTGATCATTCTGATCACCGTTTGTTGAAAAACATTGACATCGAAAAAATAAATAATTGTACTAAATAGAAGACTATAACATTAACTAAAGCTAAGCGTATAGATTTTTCAATATATTCATATTTGAACATCTATAATTTATGATTAAAAAATGAACAAATACTTATATTTTAAAATGAAAAAGAAAAAGGTTAAAACATACATTTAGAATTACACTTAAATATATTAATTACATGAGAATAATTGTCAAATATGCAGGTAGAAAAAAAAAATAGTTATTACATGAAATACCAAACGATTTTTATTTTTATTTTTTTTTTTAATTAAACACAGAAATTTTTTTTGAAAATTTAAATATTGCTTATACATTGTTCTCGAACGAAATAGGTATATAATATTATATCACAATCACATTTAAATTACGTTTGTACCTATAGAAAAAAAAATATATATATATATTTTTGATTGATTTATGGTGATTTTATTTTTATCGCAGAATGTTCTCAAATATAATTTTTGTGAAATGTTTTTCAAAAAGTTATTCCTATATTCCGTTTTCATATTTAAAATTTTTTTTCTCCGTCTCTCTTATATTTTTTAGTACAACCTATGATTTAAATTGTTATAAATTCTTAGGGAATACCATTTTTATGATAATTTACACGTTTTATAATTTAAATTCAATAAAAATTTCTTGAACAGTAAACATTTATATTTATTTACTATGTAACCGAGTGCATTTTCAACATTAATTATTACGTTCTATTACAATATAGGTATCTATATACTGGAAATACCTCTATTCCGCCATAAATCTGAACGCTATTAAACGGGCAATAAAATCATCTAAACGTGAAAATTCTTATAAAAAATATAGAGAATTTAAATCATAGGATGGCATTTGTAAATCGAATTTCGATATAGTTTCAACAAATAAGGGCGAGGGGGATAAAAAAAATTTTAAATGTGAAGTAATGCTCGTATAGAATGGAGTAGGTACGAGTAGTATGATAGTATATAGGTACAAATAACATTCGGAAAAAAAATTGTGAGACGATTATTATTTATACTTCCCGAGATATAGGCCTGGTCCACAAAAAAATAAAACAAAAATCACACTGTACATAATTTTAAAAATATAAATACGTTGACCGTACACAATGTTTTCACGGTTAATTCAAATTAACCGTTTTTTTGAAACGATGTTTTTTGATTTTGAAATGAATTTTCAACAAATTGAAATGATGGGAATGATAATATATTCTTACCATTATTTTACAGATACGGTTGGAACACGATATATAATATAAAATTCGTTATAAAAATAAAACAATATTATTATACATTATAGGTACGTTAAATTATGTTTTTGGCAAATGTGTTTCGTGTGATAATTGAATAAAAATTTAGCAAATATAGGCACGAATAAAATATTTCATGTATTCTAGGAACGTTTTACTACGTTTTGGCATCTCGTTGTTTTCAAATGACAAATGCATTGACATAAAATAATACGCAGAGCGTACATACAATTTCAGTTTGAACACATCGTTATAAATATATAATATAAGAGGTACAACACATTAATACACAGATATTAAAAGTCTAAATAAATAATTGAATACAGTCCGTAATATACGATTAGATTAAAAAAGTTATATAGAGTAGGTACATGTCGCCACTATCAGCGCAATAAGGACACGAATAAAAAAAAAAAAAAAACACAAAACTCCGAAAATCAAATTTAGAGTTCTCCCTAAAAAAAATGACTCAAGGATACTTTTTTTTTATTACGATCCATTGAAATATACAACAGAAATTGTCATCGTAACAATTACGTTTATAAAAGTATGATAGTATATATTATTTTTATTATTATTATTATTATTCTATTGACAGCGGGAAAAAATTTCAATTAAATTGAGAAAACATTAGAATTAAAATTAACTACGACATATCGTTATCGAAATTTTTTATTATTTCGTGTCTTTATTATTGTATACTGATACCCGGGACATTGTACAATAACAATTGGCATAACACATAAAATAGAATGGACGAACAATTTTGGTTTAAGTTTTACAGTCTCGTAAAGCATATAAGTACATTTTCTTTGTTGTTCCAAATAAGTACACTAAATAATTTCCTAATCATATTATAGTTTAATTCTTATTGAACAATACTTTTTTTAAACAATGAACTATAAAAAATAAATTTAATGCAATCAGAATCAGTTAGATTACAATAATAGTTTATACAACTAATAATAAACGTGTAGGTATTTATCTATATTATAGTCTTACTAGAGCTCGGATTTTAATGCATTTATAACCTTAAAGCTCCAAAAATATTGCCTAAAAAAATGGTCGTTTATATAATATATATTTATTAAAATGTATTTATTTCTTATGAATATTAACAAATAAAAATATTTCCAATCTAAAGACCCCTGAAAAATAATCTAAAAAAATACGCATTAAACGAATTAATTATAATTTTTTTTATTCTTTATGAAAGGTTTGATCTTGTTGAAAATTATACCATATACAATATCAAGAACCACGAAAATGCAAAAATAAATGCTCCAAAACAATTATGTATATATGCAAAACGTCGTGCCAAATATCCCCCCCCCCCAAAAAAAAGAAGAAAAATACAAAAAGTTAATGCATTGAAATTCGTGACTTACTGAATAGCGAGTTATCATTTGAATTTTATTTTACTTTAAAATTGACTTAAATCTTAGACATTGTTCATAATATATACGAGTACCTATATAATATAGAGTATTCGAATAAAATTGTAATCATTTTTTTACATTGTTCAGATGGATGTTTTAAAAATGTAATTTTTCACTCTATTTATCTGGGTTACTTATTGAAAATATTCTTTACAAGAGTTTTATTTGAAGTCGGCTGTTAGAAGAATATTTCATAGATAATCAATTTATCATTATTTAATAAAAATCAGTTTGCATATATTTCTGTCTCGAACGAATGAATGCATATTCTTATTTTGTGTCATACAATGCCGATAGTTTATCGCGAAACATTATAATAGAACAGGTATTGGTATAAAATACATAAATAGTTTATCTTGAAATTAACGTAGGTAAACAAAAGCAAAAAATAATAGATATTATTGGTATCATATATAATATGATTGTGAACAAAATAGTTACATACAAGAATAGAAAAAAAAAAATTACAAATATATTGCTGCGTTATAATGTCGAATTTTAGACATAAACGTCTCCAAAAAAAAAAAAAAATTAATTAATTATTTTCAATGTTTTGATTCTAGCTCTTTAGTGTGTTTAGCACCGTTTACTGGATGAATTGCAGACAACAGATAATTGTGTTTCGAATAACTGATTACTTCTTCAATGTCTTCTTTCCTATAATAAATGTTCACAAACAATAAATATATAATATTATATTCAATATATATCGGCAGAACGTTCATATAGGTACAGTTCACACATTATACACATTGTTAAAAACCCGACATTTTATACTGCCGATGTTTCGTGTTTCGCGTCGTAGATAGAAAAAATATCTTGTAAACGATGTTATCGCGTAGTGTTTCATAAGTAAAATGAAATTAGTGAAAATGTCTAAATGTCCACTTAAATATAGTGTGTGTATTGTTTTTTAATCCACATTTCGCTAGAATAATTTTTTTTTTTTAATTGATTGTATCTTCGTTTCGTTTACATATTTGTTAAAATTTTAACCCGATGCCAGCTCATGGACGTACCTTTATTATTATTATTATAGGTAGTAAACACACTTTTAAGGCACTCCGAGTATTCGTTGTACATTTTTATTTGTGATATACATACATATATTATACAAATTAATCTAATCAAAGAATAATAACGATTTTCCAAAGGTTAAAGATAACGCGGACAAACTAAATGATCGAAATATTAAAACATTCAGCCAAGATTCAAGATTCGTTCAAGATAGTCATTACCTCCATAATAACTGGTGTCCAGAGTCATAGGGAATAATTCTTTAGCCCCCTCCCACCAACTACTCGTCACTTATATACTTTCAATATAATAATATTGATAAATAATAACTGACGATTTAATATTCGATATATCCCGTATGCCTTTATTAAAAACGTCGGTAAAATATTCCACAAAATTATCAAATAATTATCGTATGTAATGATCAAGTGTATAATATATATTTACCTGGCATGCGAGAGAAATAAATCGAATAGTTTATGCGGCAAACAGTTTTTTTCGACGTCGTCTTTAGTCGTGTACATCAGAGTGTCGTAATTGTATTTCAATAAAAAGTTTTCCAATAAATTAAATACTTCCATTAATTTTTTATTCGTCGATAATGTAGACTTAGGTACCTAGATATATATAACGGTATAATCGGCATTAATTTTTTTTTGTTATTTATTTATTCCAATCACATTCATCAGAGTATACATTTAATTTGGTTTATCAATGGTTGTAAATAATTATGACAGCTATATTCTTTAGAAAATGAACCCAAGACCATAGGAAAACATCATATTTTTTAATTACTACGAATAACCCAAAAGTTGTCTACAATAACAATGTGAATTGGAATAATCATAATAATTAAATTTGTATTATGTAATTTAATATATTTTATCACTAAGAGCATTAACTATAGTTAAAAATATAATATTTTTTTTAATTATTTAAACTAAACTAGTTGTTATTAATTTTCCGTTCTACACAAGTATGGTAGTTTCGAGGAAGATATGGAAAATAAAATCAAATTAAGTGTGGATGTAGTGGAAAAGAGCATCAGGAATTTTGTGCGAAAAAAGGATCCCAATAAGGTTAAAAGATTAGTTTGATAAGATAGTAGTGAATATATGCAATAATGTACGGATCAAAATGTCGGACAGTAGATAAGAGGATAGAACAGGGGATTAGTGGAATGTCTAGGCCTCTAGGGGAAGACAAAATTATAGATTAGTATATAAGAGATAGTATAGGAGTTGCTTTAATAAAATTATAGATAAAATGAAAAAGAATAGAATAAGATGGCTCAGGCATGGAAGAAACAGAGTCAGTAAGATTAGTAAAGGGAATATATGTTGAAGGAAAGAGGGCAGAAGACGACTAAAAAAAAGGTAGCGAGATGTAATAGAGAATGATATGAGGTGACTGGTGAGAGGGTCGTGGTTGGCGGGTTTAAGTAAAAATGATGCAGGTGATTGATCACAAATAATTAGGAAAGAAAGCTGAAGAGAACACAAAGCAGAGGAATAAATATAATAAGAAGAAGATTTTTCATAATCTTCGGATAAGTTAAAGATATTGGGGAGGGGGTGAATATGATTTTCGTGAATTCATTAAAAATTTTTCAATCAAAATACATAATAATATATTATAATGATTAATATTTAAAAGACTAAAATGTGGACAAGCTTATTACACTTATTTTACTGATTATTTTAAAGATTTAACATTTATTTATTTGTAGTAAAACGGGCCTAATCCTTTAATACAAATAATTTGAATTTTGAGATATAAAAGTTAGTTGTTACTAAATTGAATTATTAAAAATGACATATAGATAACAAAATAATAACAGACATATAACATTGAAAAATATAATTAAACAACACTAAAATTTAAAAATGGGGATCCGTATTGGTATTTGTCATAAGACGTTAGTAAGTGGGTAATTTGGTAAACATTTAGTACGGTGCGTGTAAAAGTGAAGGACGAAATGAAGGTTTAAAATATCATTGAGAAACTTTGAGGACAAAAGGTAATGATTAATAAAGAGGAAATGATTTTTGATCAACTGTTAAATTTAAACTGTAGGCTTTTGTGTTAAATTAACATAACTCGTAATTTGAGTTGACTTTTATCGTTAACTCGTCCTGCACCCTTAACAATTATATAATACGTATACCTGTGTACTATTTTTACCGCCGTAATTTTATCGCCAATATATTTATATTAAATAATTTCAATTAAAATATAAAAAATTATTAAATTACGCACTTAAATGCACTTAAATGGCATGCATGCAAACTATATACACGTTAAATACGGTTATATTTTAGTAAGTACATAACTAACCTCGATATCTAAAGGAATACTGAGGTTTTTCGAAGCTTTTGTTAAAAACATCAAAACAAGATCGCTAGACTGTTTGTCGTAATGTTTCTCCAACGCGCATTTTTTTAGCGAGGCGGAAATGTAAGTCAAGTATTGGGCAAACGTTTGGCGAGCCTGAAGATTACTGAAAAGCAAGCAAATTAAGATAGAATAGCCAGTGGCGGATACAGAGGGAGAAATTTATTAGTAATAACTACAGCTCGGATTAGTACGCAATTACGTGTTTTTTTTTTTGGGGGGGGGGGGTAACCGTATGTTATGCTAAGTAAGCATATTACGTGTTTTCTGATGATGTGATTAAAAATACAAAAAAAAATTGTAGGTAATATTTTTGCACATTTTGGCATTTTGACGACTTATTTTACGATTTTAACTGCATATTTAGATGTTTTATATTACAATTTAAATTTAATTAACGTTTTTGTGAAAATCGTTCAATAAATATTATTATTAATTTAAAAAAAATATTTATTTTAATTATAGTTTTATATTTTACGATTTATATTGAAATAAATTTATATATAGGTAGGAATATAGGAATGTCGATTTATATTGATCACACTTCATACTGCATAATACGACCACCCGTAGTTACGAATTTACGATTTTTTTAGGTATTTTTCTATAGGTACCTATCTTAATTTTAGACTACCTATCGCTGAAATAATACTTAGATAAGACAATATTGATTCAGATCTCGGACAATTGATAATTTTTCAGTTGCGTTAAAATATTTACTGTGTGTTATCCACGCTTTCCTAGTCAAAATATGTGTAGGTATGTGAAGATTTTTTAACCACAGATATACTTTAATTTAAAATGCTGAAAGATAAATTATCGTTATCTAGTCGTCTTCGTGGTTATGTGTGCAAATTTGAAGAAAATATTTTGTCAACTGATGGTCAAATTATATTATGCAAATTATGTGTGGTAAAAGTTACCCGTGATATACGGTTTTTTTATATATATATATATATATATAATTTTTGAGTGTATAATTTTTTTATTTTGTGGATTTTAGTGCATATAAATCCGTGCTCTAGTAATGACTAATAAGCAACTAAAAAAAAGTTCAACAGCCAATTTTTTTTTTTTTAACGACGTTTTACTCCCTTTTTTTATGAATGTGGGGAAATTTTCCCCATTTCCACCTCTATATCCACCATTGAGAATAGCCGGTATAAACGATTATTAAAAAGACAAACAGATTTAAAGTTATTGCTAAAAAATGTTCAAATAGATATAAGTAAATAACAACAGGATGATTTATTTTTCATATTATAATATTAAAATATTATATATTGTATTAAATGTTTTTCATATTTTCAAAATGTTTAATGTAAACTTTCAATTTTTTTTTTTATTCGAAATTTTGATACAGAATATTTATTTGATAAAAATAAATAAATCATTTAAATGATGTATGTAGATACTTAATAAAGAGTACATGTTTTCAGGATTGTTATTGTGATTTTCGATCACTATTGCGATCATTTCTGACAGAATAAGTACTTATACGAATAATTTCCGGACAAAAATTAACAATGAGAGTTTTCAGATTTTGCAGTTGATGTTTTAAAAATCTCAACTTTGGGGTAGATACCTCAGGATATTCTCAGGAAAAACATATGGTTGTAAAGTCGGTATATTAAGAATGGTGTTTTCATTCCTTCAAGAAACGTCTGAAAATGCGTATTTTTTCGAAGAACATCAGATGTGGCACAATTTTTAAAATGAGCTGATAATAAAACTATATTATATTATCTGTTAGTATCCTGTAGAAACAAATTGAGGATAACTCGTACGATATTTTTTCAATTTGCCTACAAATTTAAGGAAATATTTTCACCACACATTAGTCACCTTTTAACATAAAACGCTCATATATTTGGGAAAGTAATTACATTTTGGAAAATTTTATTTTTAAAAACTTTTAACTGCACTACTGTAATTATAAATATTTTAGTACCTTTTTATACTATCAACTTTTCATATTTAAATGGTAATCATTTTTTTCAATTTCATAAACGTATTAAGATATTTTTTTAAAACAATTTTATAATTTATAATTTTTATTTAGGAAAAACTATTTGAGCTGTTTAAATACTAAAATTTGAGGTGATTGTGAAAGAAAGTATGTTATTGCTTAAGGCCATCAATTGGTATTTCGTCAACTATCAATAAGCAATCGAATAATCTACCGTGTGGTAATGAATTGAATGATAGACAAAATATTGTGTACCGTGTTAAATTTGACACAAGACAGATTTATAGCTAATTCAGTAGCGTTCAATATTATTAGATTTAGTGCCTATAAATAGGTCCTGGTTTTTTAAAAAAATTAAGTACCTTTTCATATACACACCTTTATAAAGCTCAAGCAAAATTTACTAATTATAATAATACTAAAAAAAAAAAAAAAGAAAAATAGATAACTGTGACAATTGTATATACGTATTATGTTATTTTGTTATTTTTCCTACAGTAATTATAAAATATTTCCATCATATTATTAGGTAGTTTTGGTTTACGCTTGAAAACAATTGAAAAAATCAAAAAATCACCACTTTAAAATACCAACTAAAACCAATTTTTTATCAAAAAAGTTCTTTACTTCAAAACTAATACTCGACTTTTTCTGATTAAAAAGTTCTTCAAAGAGAAAAAAATAAACGCCATTGTAAAATCACTATAATTGCTCCGCTCAGAATTTGAAATATCTGAATACGTTTCTGATATTATAAATAGGGGTTTCTATTTAAAAATCAAAAGTTGATGGTCAATTTGGATATATTGAAAATGGTAAAAAATTATAAGACTTCTAGAATATTCATAACCATGCATTATTATTATATAGTATAATATTAAAAGTTTCTAAAAATACAATTTTTAAAATTTTAATACTTCATTAAATAACTAGAGTTTTATATACATATAATAGCTCTGTATATTCTGGTCAGATATTTCGAACATAAATAACAAACGATAGAATAGTAATTTTGAAAATACCAATAGCCTAAAAATGAAATTATGAGTTATCATAAAACGAAACAGTATTTGTGTCTTATATTAAAACAAATAAATCATACTGTGTATATTAGTCATAATATTACAGCATTTTTGTTAATAAGTATAGCAAATTATAACATACATAAAACAGTACGTTATAGGTGTTATTATTTATTAGTACATGTTACCAGCATCATAATATGGGAGAACATTAAAAATAGCTAATAACAATGTATAATTTACAAATTGTATTATTTTACCTGAATACGTAACCATTGTTTAAATATTTTACGATTGCTTTTTTTAATTTTGGCATATCACTTGTACCCTCCGTGTTTTTATCGTCTGTAATCAATTATCCGTTTTAATTTAGCATGTACCAATACAATATAATGTGTTTTTTAATCTTTATATAATATAACATCGTAACCATTTAAACTTCGCTTGAAATCTGTTAACGATCTTTCGTAACGATCCTGTCTACTAATATCCATGTAGAACGACGAATATTCATTGAACAATCGATCGTTTAAAAGATGATTATAATTTCGTATTAACTTTACATAAAACGGCGGTATCGTGGATCCCAGAGGTATGCCGTTGATATTGTCTGCAAAATATAAAATATAACAACGGACGTTCGAAAACATTATTTTGCCCGGAGTCCGAGCAACTGGTTTACCTAGGAATCCTAGTCGGATTTATAGTTTTGGGGACCTGGGGCCAGGGTTCGGTGAGAGCCCTCCCCTCCCCCTAAAAAAAAAAAAACAAACGTTTCAAAAATAAGGAAATAAGCAAAAGAAAAAAAAATTACAAAATATCTCAAATGATATTCTATTTACTAAAATTGTGAAAACCATAGTCCTGCCCCCCCCCTAAATCCAACACTGCTAATAATTTTAATAAAACAATGTTATACCTAGGTAAGATGAATATTTTTTCCACGACAGATACGTAGGAAATATCCGTACGAAACCACGACTTCTTTGATTTTGATCGATAGTATTTTTTAATAATCTTTTTTCATCGCTGCTGAGCTTGTTAGTATTTGTATTTGTATTTGTATTTGTATTTATTTTTCTTTTTGTCGGAATATCAGATTTTGGCCTTCGTGTATTACTAAAAATTAAAATTAAACAGTTTACATACACATGAAACACGAACGATATCTAATAATATTTTTTAGCTATATAAAAATATAGTTAAAAATTACGTGTTGAAATTGAATACTGTCGGATCGACAATGGGAATACCGATTAAAGTAAATAGATCGCATAACATTGAAGTCTTAATACGAGAATCGAGTGTCGAATCTATCCCCAACGATGGCGATAAGTTAACCTCGAGCAACCAAGGCTTCAGTTTATCGTCCACCAAAATATCAAATCCGTACAGTTCTACAAAAATACGAATAATTATTATCTAGATAAAATGAAACAAGTTGATCATTATTTAAAATAACATTAAATATCTTCAAGAAAAATTATGTGATAATTTGAATATAAAATGAAAATAATGATACTGCGATTGTGGAATTATGATAACTCAACAATTTTGACATATGATTCCTTCGAAATTTTTTCGAAAAAACTCACTCAGATAAGGAATACAATATTTTATTTCGTGGATAATTTGTTCCGTGTGGAATTTTTTGTTTTTCTTACACAAAAAAACCCGCTATATCAATAATCGAACCAAATGACTCTCATAGGGGGACCTATTAATTATATATATATATATATATATTAATATATTATAAATTCCACAAGAGCATTTTGATCCCCTCAACGACTTTTTGTTCCGTTTTATCGATATATTGGTCCTTTTCAAAAAACAGTTTAGGAACAAAATGTTCATTAAAGTGAATGAAAAATTTCCAAGTGAATATCACAATGTCTCTGGAGATCAATATTTTCCAGTGGAAATATATTTTATTGTTTTAAGATATTTTATTCCTTTGCTGATTTTTCACAAAAGAATAAAAATATATCTAATATAAAAAAATAACAATACAAAATATCCACAAAATATCACCTGATCAATCTCCAGGCATATATTGTATTTCAATCCATAAAACAAAATTACTTTTTTTTTAACAAAACTTAAAAATATAAGATAATATGGAACACAACACTACCTACTACAGTAGAACCAGGCAAATTCCACCTTATAAAAAATAAACCTCCCCCCCCCCGAGATTTCACTCTTTAATAAATTATAATTATGACTATTAAAGATTAAGGGGTAACTGATAAGGCAACTTGTAGTTGGGCATTAAGACGATTCTACACTGATGATTTTCATCGATAAAAACATTTTTACACAAAACTGATAAAATGAATTATCAAAGTGATTTTAGAGTTACAATGCCTATTATCAAATCGTTAGAGGATAACAGTTTGGAGTGAACTTCATTTGGGATTTTTAATTTATTTTGTACTTTAAAAAAGTTATTTATTTTTGTTTTTTTAAGCTCTAATAACTTTTTTTTTAAGTACTGAATTAAAAATTCAAAATGTTGTTTACTCTAAAGTTTTGTTCTCTATCGATTTGATAATAAGTGTTTCAACTCTAAAGATTAATTTTAACAATTTTACATAAACATGTTTTTGTCGCTGAAAATAATCGAAGTAGCGTCTTCGTAAGTGGCAAAAGTGTCCTGCAGTATTATCAGTATTATCGTAATTAGTATACTTTAATACGTCCTGACATCAGCTCTGTAGTGTGAAAAATAATCACAGAATTATTGCACAAACATTTTAAAATTGCTTCTAAAAAATAATCCGATTACTCAATAATATATGTATAATGCTCGAGCACTAAACTCGTGTGCAAAATGATTTAAATTTAGAATTAACACTCAATTTATATGAAAATACCAACGTAAATAATAATTGCATTAAAATAATATTAAGTAATCTAAATTATTATCAGAAAATGTAAGTTACCGAAACAATTTTGATTGTGAGGTACGAAGCAATTGATGGCCGGTAACATTTGTGCGGTTGCACTCATTATCGTCTTAACGACGATATCTTCGATTTCGCCCATCAAAATCTCTGTATTAATAAGATACTTTTCTCTTAAATGGTTCAGAAGTGCACTCATCGACCACTTGTGGCCAACATTTTCGCGTTCAGGGTCTGAACTCCTAAACACCGTAGCACGTTTATGGTATTTACAAAAAATATTATTCAATGAATAAACCCAATTAATGTAATAATTTATTAATTTTATTATTTCTATTTATTTTACTAATGTCCAACTGGACAATTTAATATAGCATTTACAGATAAAGTATAAAAATATAAAGTTATGTACAGTGAAACGAAATATACATTATAACTTAAATACTAGAAATATAATAATAAATGTATACAGCGGCCAATGAATTGGGCAACTGAATTAGAAGGATTTATTACCAAGATTTATTAGTAACGTACCATTCGATGCAAGGGGAGATAACTTCCATAAGAAGTGGGATGCAAATAATGCAAAATAAAAAAATAAAATGGAATGTAAATAGAAGCATGGTCTCTAGAGTAGTGAGAAGGTACATGAAATTGGATGCTAGAGAGAAGAACTGGGACATCAATGATGCCATTTAGAATAGAGGAAACAAATTTAAGATCAGAGACAAGACGGTCAGCCGAAAGGGTTGAAATATTTAGAGTTTGACAAACATGCTCAAATTTTAGCAAATGGCCGGCATAAGAAGGAACTTTTTCTGAACCAGGTCGTTTATTAGCTGAATTAGGATGCCAAACCAGGGGATGGCCATAATACTTGATATGTAAAGCAGATCAAAATGTAGAGGAACATAGTAGGTAACTAGATAAAATTATAAAAATTCCCATATTATAATGTTAGGGAAACTGTAAAGAATTATCATTATTACTTCAGAACGCACATTGTGGTGCCAGCGAGGACCGGCGTGTTGGCATTGTTTACATTTTATTTTTATTTTTAATAAGATAATAAATCTATGGATAATATCACGGTATTAGATAATATCATGTTTTATAGTTTAACCAATATAATAATAGTTTGGGAATTTTCATCTTCTTATCTGGTTACTAGGTTTCTCTACTCTTTGGCCTATCTCATACATGTATAATATATAGTATGGCCTATCTCATACATGTATAATATATAGTATGGTCTCTCTATACATTCTTACTCTATGTGCCAAACAAATATACCATATTCTAGTATTAAACGGACAAGAGTAGAGTAGAGAAAGTAAAGGAAACTGGGAGAGGTAACCTTTTCTATTCTAAATCAATTCTGGAAACCCGCTTTACAAACCCTCAAATTTTGAGAGCTCTACTAATAGTAATGTTTATGTGATACACAAAACTCTTAGAAGGCGAGTAAAAAATTCCAAAATCTTTATAAAGAAACACACGCTCTATATGAATACCCTAGAGATGATAAGCGAAGAAAATTAGAGTAAGACTTGTTATAAAGGACATAAAATAAAATTGATTGTGGTTGACAGAGAGACCTAGGTATTGGACTCAGAAAAGCGATGATGTTAAGCTCAGACTCAAGAAGGAGGCCACTGTCTAATGAATTGATTTTAAAATCGATTCTTATGCCGTCAGCAAACAGGGAATACTTGGCATTAGTGATCTATTCATTTAGCGAATTGACAAATAATATAAAAAGTAAGGGTTTTAGAAACTTGGAGAACACCTGAAGGTACGTCAGTTAATTCGGAAACGGAATCAAGAATCTTAATAAATAGCTCCTATTTGTGAAGTACCAGCTTATCCAAGTAAGGAGAGGATTGTCGATACCGAGTGATTCGAGTATCTTTATAAGAAGACCGTGATTAATCATGTCAAATACTTTCCTGAAGCCAGTAAAAACATCAATTTGGCTTTTCTGATCTAGACTTTTAGTCAGGAATGCAATAAACACAATACTACTATAGATAGTAGACCTTCCAGACCTAAAGCCATGCTGTTCTTCAATTACTATATGGTCCAAACTAGGATTGATAAAGGTGTAGATAATAAATTCAAATCGTTTGGTTATATAGGGTATGATTAAGATGGATTGAGATAGGTCTGTAATTTTTTACGTTGTTTGGACTTTGGATGACCGGACTTGAAAATTGGAGATACAGAACTAATTTTTCCAACACTAGGATAAGTTCCTTCGTTTAAGGAACGTCAAAATAGCAGAGGGTACATATACAGCAGCAGAGATATAAGTGACGGGCAGATATACCATCGGGATCATTGGATATGGTATTTTTCAGAGTATTTAGAGCAAGCAGGGCATCTTTCTAATATGAATTTTATGAGATATATACTAAACAAAAATGTATTTTTGTGTAATGTCGATATTATGTAAGTTACAATAATTATTAATTGTTCTATTTATACTTTACTTGATATAACTGGGACTACTTTTGTTAACACTATAGTTGCACAAATGCATCTGCCGAATGTTAATTCGACTTCTGTCGCAAACGTACTTTACGGTCGCGAATCTCACTAAACCTTCTTCGTATAGGTACACGACAAGCGGGTTGAACGAAGTAACTAATACGTACAAACGTAGATCCCATTTAAATCCATTGACTAGCAGTGGATTGTCGATATATTTTGCTACTACGACGTTTTCTTTTAATGCCGATTGAGTGTCTTTAAACGGCTATATTAATAAAAATATATTAGACTTTAGTAAGTTATAGGAGAAGACAAAATAAGAATAATAATTTTTATTTCTTTATTTCTCGCCCCCCCCCTCCTAATAATTGTATTTGCTACTATAAAGAATTCATTTGGGTTAAATTTGATTATTATTACTCAACCCCTTCACGTTCTCCGAAGGAGTTGAAAAATCGCAAAAGTAGATTGTTATGTCATTATTTTAATTTAATTAAAAAAATATTGCATTTAAAAATCTATACAAAATAAAACCTTAAATTATAGATAATCAACCAAAAAAATATATATATTTCGAAAATTTCTCATAATAAATCTATTATTTCCCAAGCAAAGTGTTTAAAATCCGAATATAATATTTATTTGACAAAATTGATATATTTTTTTTTTCAATGTTATTTAAATATATTAAATAAAGTTTGATGATATACTACGAAATATCTTATATAGTAATGATGAACAAAAACAAAATAATACATTGTATACTAGAGTAATGGCAATAAAAAAAAAAAGCAATAATTATAGCAGTTCGTTAAATTACATAATCAATAATGGTGATTCCTCTTCCACGGGACAAGTCGAAAGGCTTTACTATCCACAAGCCACGATGTCGGTACTGGTTCGAAATAAACCTGTTGTAATCTTTGGGCATAATATATGTTTCGGGAATAAATGAAAAATGTTTGATTCCGTTACGATGGCTCATGATTTCTATGTTTTTGTACAATTTGTCTTTCCGGGTTAATTCGCACGATCTGTATAATAAATAATCACATATTTTATTATAAAACTGTCAGTATACGTTACAATATTACTGTAAAAAGTTTTTATTTCGAAAACGTTTAACAGTAAAAATTATATATATTTTTCATTGCCATTTTTTTATAATTTAAATCAGTTATTAAAATAACTATTATAGTCTTCTTCTTCTACTTCGCCTTCTCTCCAAACTATTTGGGGTCGGTCTTACACTTCCACTTAACTCTATCTCCCGCATCTTCTTCACTTACTCCCACCTTCCTCATATCATTCGCCATTACATCCCCCCATCTCTTTTTCGGTCTTCCCCTCCCCCTCTTACCAACAACATGCAT
>JAIPRL010005325.1:0-32837 GCA_025469235.1 Pemphigus obesinymphae | reverse complement strand
GATTTATCATTGCTTTCAAATTCAATACATCCACCAAAAGTACCCTGCCCAGTAGCGAAGTGCATCCACCAATACTGACACCCGACGAGCGAAGTGCTTCCACAACCTACTGACCGGCTTTTTATAATATATATTTATTTTTATTTATACTAATAGTTATTATCGATTTGACAATTTACTGTCAAATTGACAAAATTATATTCATATCATTGTTATAAAAACATTATCATTTTGATAAAATGTTGTCTTGTTACATCGATATGGCAGATTAGTTAACTGGTAACAAATATAATTTGTCATTTTCTATCAAATTTTGTTCAGCGTACATGAAACTATATGAGAGTATATTATGTTAAATGGTTTCAAAATTATTTATTGGAAATATTGTTTAAAATACGCTTAGAAATCGGGAAGGCTCGCAAAGTGCATCGTACAGTAGTTTTAATGCAAACGGTTCGAGGTTCCCCTCATCGTATCGCATATATGTATTTCGCGTGCTTTAGATTGTATGTCATATACCTTTTATCCGCCTATATAATATGTATGTATACAATATACATAAATACATATTATATGAATGGACTGTTTGGCCCTGCAGCAGGTGCAGGATTATATTTTGTTGTTGTTGTTATTACGTCGTATATAGTAAACGATGTTATCATTAAAGACTCTCGTATATTATTATTATTATTATTATTATTATATGCTATATTATTTTTATCAAATTTATATGTATATAGGAGAACCAGGCGATGACTAATAATAATAATAGTAATAATAAACTAATAATGAGCTATAATATGAAACAAAAAAAACTACGACCGACGGTTAATTATTATTATTATTACTGTTCGGTGTGTTCGACCCGGAGGATCTCTGTCGTTAATTGAAACAGTGTAACCCTAGTTAACAGCTTGACCGGAAGTAATACCCTCCCGGGGTCTCCTCTCCACGACCGTAGACACGTGTGCCTATATTATAGTGTCAACATCGTCACCGCATATTATTACCGTACACTGTAGTTAACTTACACACATACGAGTATACGACTAATACAAACCCAATGTCCGTCCGAGGATGACAAGTGATAATAATCTAATTAAAAGACGTGTATATATGGGTAAATATATATGAACTGTTGTTATGTTGCATAATTATTACGTCTTACATTGTACAGTATCGTAGTAGGTAGTATACATCTGAATCGGTTCCTATAGGAATATATTATTATTATTATTATTATATACTCGATTTAAAAATAAACAGAATCGGTCTCTGTTCCTTATTAAAATGAACAAGTTCTAATCCAACTTTTTCAGTCCACTTTTTATCCTTGTATATTATAACTCGCTGCTTTGTCCGTAATCAGCACGTGAATATTGTAAAAATACTATTGGGGAAACTTAGTTGAACGCATAACCATTCTGAAAAATAATATGCATATTATATATACTTCATCCAATCATTCATAATATTCTATATACATTTATTATTTTGAAATTGATTTGTTTGTGGTCTATGATACGCATTCTTAAATGTCAAAAATCATGTAAATATTTAGATAAGTAAAAGTTAAATTTCTGACCTTCCCACGCTTCTACCTACTATATAATATGTAGTACCTATATAATTCCCTAGGACCTTTCCATATTTGAAGTATTTCAAATTAATCTATTCACGTGTCTATATGTGTAAAATCGAAATTGGTGTGGCTCATGATTGCCGTTCGTGATTGCTAAAAACAATGCAACAGCCGGCGATGGTAATTTTTTAGCCGCCTATGCCGTTGCCCGGGGTACACTATACGTGGAATCGAATTACCATTGTACCCCAAATTGTCGTCTGCGTTGTATATTCAATTATTTTTTTATGATAATAATTATTATTTATTTTTATTAAATTAAATTAAATTAATATGTACAAACGACAATTTGAGAATGGCACTTCAAAAATAAAATGAAGAAATAATGATTTACTACGTGAATGTACTAATGATAAAACTCCTTAGAAAATTGTTTTCCAATACGAGGTAAAAATTTAAAAATATAATATTATTTATATATTATTATTATTTATAAAAAATATTTTTGTTATTTTATAGAACTTTATCTAATGCCTAGTACCTAGATATTTATACTTTTTGTAGGGTCTAAAAATTAAAATCTTAAAAAGTTTTATTATGTGCTATAGTCTGTATAGTTGGTAGCCGGTAGCCGGTAGGTACCTGCTATGTTATATATAGGTACCTACACTTGATATAGGTACTTCTACTACCATACAATAATATTTATATTTTTGGCCAATTTATAGTATATGGCTGGATTGAAAATTACAATATGTTTCGAAAATCATTATGTAGGACTTGTTGGTGTTAATAATATAATTGTCATAACTTTGAAACTAAGTCCGACCAACTGATTTTGAATACACGCTATGTCGCTTTCAATGTAAAAAATTACACACATTGGTCTGAGTATTTTTTAAATATGCGTGGTAACTAATGTTAATTTATGCCCAATGTTTAAAAGATTTCAACAGGAAATGTATGAATAGTTAAAATCTTTAATAGAAAAATATTGATGGATAAAATCTTGAACATCATAAAATTGAATAATTTTTCTAAGAAACATTAATTGTCTTTGCGTTTATGAATTTATTTAAAAAAAATGTATTGTTATATTCAAATTGAATATTTTCTTGAATAGAAAAGCTTGTACTGGCCTGAAAATTTTCCATTTTGAAAAGTCCAGTATAATAATATTAAATATAATAAAGTTTATGTTATACTATTTTCTTATGAAAAAATAATATTAATAATATCAATTATAATAATGATATAAATAATATATACCTGAATATATAATAATAATAATATTATTTATTATTATTAATCGCGAACGACTTAGATTATAATATGAGTCCCCTTAAAAGTGCCTATCCACCCATGTAGGTATACCAATATAATAATAATTGTATAAGGTGTAATACATACATTCACATCATAGAACATTATAGAAATGTCACTCAAGGTGATAACAGTTGGTTTAGAAAAAACCGAGGACCGGCCATGAAATTAGTAACGCTAATTTGCTATATATTATTTATATATATATATTTATATGCATTGATTAATACAAAAGCATCTTCAAATTACTAATTACAGCGATTACAGTATAATATTTGTTATCAAAATTTGTCAACAGCTGTTATTTTCAACATCCAAGGTCACCCATTACTTTACACAAAAACATAAGCAGTGACATAGCCCAGGTGCGCATTTTATACGACTTGTGTATATTAGGCACATATTATAGGTAGGTATTTGTGCGTATGATTTATTGTTCTATTACAATTCCTTTAAGTTGTTCAAATCCATTAAAATTTGCATATCTATATATTAATAATATAGTTCATTTATACTTTATACATATAGGTACCTACTGAATTGCTTCTATTTGCCACGACAAAATTATGTATAATTATATGTATTTTTTTAATCCTTCCACTGAAATTAAAACTTGGCAAGAATTCAAGTATACACACTTAGTATAGGTATATAATGTATATTATGTAAATCAGTCAATGTGTATGTAATTTAAATTGCTTATCAATATACAAGTATTTAACAGTGGCTTTTGGATTCTATATTCGAGCAGAACATTAATTTAGTTTTAGATATTTTATAATATATATATATATATATATATGTAAATGTAACGTATTATCAATTAATTATGGACATATTATTACAATTGCATCGTGTAGTCGATGATTCATTATAGTTATAAATATAATATGTTTTTTTGTGAAATACCTAAAATGACGATAAACAAAAAACATATCTACACAAAATCAGTATATTATATTATACTTCAGAGTAAAAAGGACACTATAAAAATGTATAGTGAATATATTTATTTATTTTTATCACGCAATGATAACAATATATTATATATATATATATATATATAGTCTACGGAGGTACCACCTAAACGTCATGTGGATAAAAATGGGTGAGACGTGAATAAAAAAACCTGTGAAAAGGATGATAATAATAATAATAATAATGGTGAAAGGGAAAAAACGTCACGTGGTCGGTTTACTTTGGTAAACCGATATAGGTACACGGCACCGGTGTATAAAAAGGATTCGAAGAATAAAGAAATAGAAAAAAATTGGCATCTATAATATTATTATGTTCGAGTATAGTGTATATTATAGGTAAGTAGTAATCGGAAACGCCGGTCGGCGGGCCTTTGATCGTATTTATATACTAAACAATAAATTGAATGTTGGGGTTAAAAAGAAAAACGTGTGTAGTATAAAATATTTTCAAAAAAAAATAAAACCGAGAAGATTGCGTCCTTTGTGCACAGGGCTTCGTAAAATCTTTCGGTAGGCGGTGGCGGCGTAGTCCTTTGTGTGACACACTGGTGAAAGACACTGCAGCGCGCTCATGTATTTCCTCCCTCCCTCTCGATTTGATTTAATTACAATCGTACCACCAAATACCAGGTACAATGTGCATACCTACACGTCTTATACGGTGCATTTTTATTTTATTTTTTTTCTGTGGACGAAATAAAATGCGTCGAACGATTATTATATATATATATATATATATATATATGTGTGTGCGTATATCCTATAGGTACTTACATAATACATATAGGAAAGGGGCCGGGCAAAAAGGGAAGGAGTACATCCTTTTTGAAAAAAATAAAAAAAAAATAATAATAATAATATAAAAAATGTAGTATACTCCTCTGTTTATGTAATACTATGTACACACACATACAAATTTATACTTACCCGACGGTTGGCAGGTGTCGAAAGACAGCAAAACAATGGAGATCGAGTGCATATACGTATATATGTATACTTAACGCGTGTGTCGTCGGGTGCTCGGCAGCGAAAGGAGTGAATAGGTAGTGTACGGTATACCTATGCCCGTCAGCAGTAGCAGCCAATAGGCTGATAACGTGATAATGGCGACAACCGACCGCAAAATGTATTCTCGTAAAATGTTTTTTTTTTTTTTCATCTCGTAATATATACCTACACCGTTTAACTACTATATACAATATATAGAATTACGTAATAAAGTCGGCCACCGTCCAATTTTAACCTCTTTTTTTTTTTTTTTTTTTTAATAGAAAATGAAAATATCATAATATTCTATATTAAAATATATATTCACACGCACTTTTTATACGTGTATATTGTAATATATTGTATACCTAATAATAATATATTCATTCAGCATCACGTGTAACTTGTACGACAAAATTCGATCTCCGATTACGCGCTTCGCAATGTTTGATGTTTGACTATTCCCCTCGGTAGGTTTAGAACGATGAAAGGGTTCTAATCATTTAAACGATAGTTTTATAAATTCATTCGTAAAATAAACTATAGTAAATTAAAGAGTTCCACAGCGTAAAAAAAACATTGCGAGTTTTATCTTGAAAACACATTTCTGAACATATTTATTGCTTTAGAATCGCAAAAATTATAGGTAGGTATTCCTGTAAAATTGGTTTTGAACGTATTGGTCTATCTATCTCTATCATATTAATATTTGAATATATTATTATGATACATTATAGTATATTGATAACGTTTTAATGTTTTTTTATCAACTATGAATTATTTTATTACTTTTTTTCTCATAATACTATTACAATGCGCATATTATAAACGTGTAGTTTATTCGCCAATACAATTTTACATTTATTATATATCTAATATAGGTACCTATATCGAATAACAGAAAAACAAATATTGTATAATGCAATAATCTAATAACGTTTAAAGTAATTAAGGAAGACTTATATACTATAGTAATAATCAATTTGTTAATTGATCTATAATCTATATATCTATCCCACTCAACAATAATTTGTTATACCTACCACAAAATTTTATCTTATAACAGGTTTTATAGTAATAATATTACATAATATAATGGATAAGATTATGGAATAGTTATCTAAGATATCATTAAAGGATCTATAATAACTATTATATTTTAAAAACTTCCGATACCGCTTCCAATTATTAATGTTACTAATTTACATAGTGAATCATATTAAGTAGTCATTTTATATTTTAAGCGTTTATATTTATATTGAATCAAGTCTATTTGTATTGTTTATTATGTGGTATTAGTTTGTAAATCTTCTTTTGTAAGCCAAGAGCCCAGCAATAAATTATTTGTACAATAAATGTCTTTAGAGTATTGATATCAGGAAATAAAAACCCATGCCACAAGTGGTGTGCGACTTACTTGTGAAAACGACTCATTGTGAGGTAGATCGAACAATCAATAATTATTCATTAATCATTACCATATAATATAAGTCTTATACTTAATTATGTAAATAGACTATTAGTAACAAAAAATATAGGCAATATATACTGAGCTGTTAAATATTATACTAGAGGACATATTTTTAGGGTGAGTTATTTATTTTGAATCTCTCACTAACCGACAGTTAATAACGACGATTTTTTCTTAAAAATGAAAAATATATATTATAATGAGCTTAAGTGAATGGTATATATGAAAACACTGCATTTCAAATTGTACATTCCCCCGCTAAGTATTATCAATATTTTAAAATATTCTCTTAATAGTTACGTATTAGGTATACAATCAGTTTATGTCAACTTTGGCTTTTAATATATTATGGAATATTTATTAAAATGTTATTTAAATACCTATATACTTATACCGGGGTGCATAATATAGGTTACAAATATACAATACAAATATACAATATATATAGTATACGAGTGTCCTGACCTGCAATTATGTCTTGAATACAAATATGATTTCATTGAGCTGCAAATGCGATATAATGTTATCGTAAAACATTTCATAATATTTATGTAATGTCAATACAATATTTAAGTTTGTGACGTGAACGTCTATACGACATTCGATCATCTCATCTTACACCGATTCTAATCTATAAACTATCGTTTGTATGGTTTACACGTGTACACGTTCGATCTTAAAATGTACATAAATAACCCGTACACATTGGACGTTTTGGAAAATAAAAACGACAATGGAAATTAAATTAAATTTGCTTATTGTTGCGTTCGTATACCGTATAATATACACTGCAGTGCACACGCCGAGCATGTATGCATGTACACATAGGAGATTCGCCTTTAATAAGGCACGTCGCGGCGGGTGTCCCTTATCGTACATTCGAACGTATAACATATATATATATATATATGAAAAAGTCGTTGCGCGTTTAAGAGGGTTGATGGAATTTCGAAAAGAAAAAAAAAAAAAAATTCGAAAACACGTATATAACATTATATGTAGAACCGTCATCGGTAGCCCGGATTTTACTGCAACCGCGTGCGCACAACGACCGTGTCTATATACTGTATAAACACACAAAACGGGTCAAAGGATATATAGTGTATGAACGGAGGGATAAAAACGTCGTATATTTATAGGACATATTATAATGCAGGGTCTATACACATACACGGCAGCTATACAGCGGCTATATAACTGTCTCCGTTCCGAGTATATGAAATAACAGAATGAGGGCAAAAAAAAAACACGAAAAAATCGAATATAAAAACGACACGGGGAACTGTATGTCTTAACGATCCCGGCCGGGCCGTTTAAGAGCGTATAATTTGACGTGCACCCGCGCCCGAAGAGTCCCTGCGTGCATGTACGTACGTATATAATCCTTTTCCCCAACCCTCGTCGTGTCTCCTCATATCGACGCGCTGCGTGATAGCTTCTGATTTATATTTATACACGCGGCGACCACCGGGACCCTTGTCCACTGATTTACGCAACCGGTGTAAGTATGCGAGCATATTATTATATTGTGTGTGGGCAGAATGTGTTTTCGGGGGGGGGGGTAAAAAAAAAAAAAAAAAAAAAAAAAAACGATAATAAAGGGTATAAATATTCGAATAGTAAGAGTTACGCTGCTATAGCTGTTAAATCCGAATGGACGGAATGGATGGACTATTGTGCAGCAAACGCAATATGTGCAGCGCGGGGTTGACCGCCACTGGAGACCTTTTTACGGATGCACTCTCGATTTCTGCCAGCAGCGCGCGTGTGCAGCAACCCTTCCCTCGCGTCCGAGCACATAAATTATCCAGCCACTCCTGCGCGACACGCATAGGATACGGTTTTATTTCTTCTTCTTATATTATTACCATTAATATATATATTTCCCCCCCCCCCCCGAACAAATTGAATTTGAACTGGTTTCGTATATTCTTAGCGGTGCTCCCGGATTCACGGTCCGTTATTGAGGGCACAGGAGGACGTCCTGTATAGACCGACGGTATATTTTGTTTAATACAGTCAGTCCGTTAGCGCGCGCGCGCACATACTTTTGCTTTCTCGAAATCTTTTTTTCCTCTCTTTTTTTTTTTTTTTTGTCATCGGGTGTTCCAAGGATTCGTCTAAACATTATCATCGTATCGTATATTATCGTATAATATAGACGCTCCTGCTGACGCGAACACCACAATATGCACGCGTGTGTATGCCGCGCACCGTTCGTGGAATATGCGCGGAGAATAATGCATACAGTTGCTTTCGATCTCGGTATTATGTAATACGCAAAACTACAGGAAACGATTATGTGTGTATAGCGTATGTATTATTCTATGTTTGCCTCGAAAACCGATAATGGACTAAACGCAATAGAAACCACTCGGAACATAAAAAATAAATAAATGTTACCAATGATTTGAGCCCAAAACCACTTGTTTATACTCCAAATCGTTTGAATTGGATCCGGGGTGCTGCGTTATTAACAAACGTTTGAATTAAATCCAAGCTTAGTGCAAGTCCTTTTATTATATTTTCAGTTGAAACTAAAAGGTTGACTCTGCAGGAAGTACCTATACCGTCAGATAAAATTACAAAACCACTTAAAAAGATAAGAGAAAAATACAATTGATTTGTAACATGGAACCGATATGTTTTTGACAAACTTTCATTAGTGGAAAATTTATCGACCGAAGCCTATAATATTATAAAAATTTCACGACCAGCAAAACTCTAAAATATTTTTTAAAACGGCGCGTATTAAGCGTGGTTTACACGATGCTAGTTTACTAGCAACTATATAGTGAGACATCATACTATCTCACTATTTTACTAGTAAGTACATATATTTCAGTACTACATGTATTGACCTGATTAAACCAAATAAGTTTCGGTTTGTATAAAGAATCAGTACCAGCTCTACTTTTTTTGCTCTTATTGATTTTTGCGATTTCCTGTCTGTATAAGTCACGAGTCGATTTAATTTTAAGGCGCAATTGATCACTGTTCACAACAAGTCCCATACTACTTAAATTATTTCCAAGTTTTTCAAAATTACTGTTTTTCAAGTACCTATACCAGCGTAGACTGAATGAATTGATATTTCACAGGCATAAACTCTAGAAGATAGGAAGTTGTCGCCAATCGAATTATTATCGCTTTTTCTTCTATACAATTGTCACATACAATTTTGTACCATTTCAACCAATTAAAAGAATTTTCAAAATAATTTCTTATCCTAAGCCTAAACTATGATACAAACATACCCTGAAATATTTAAGTCGCTTCTTCTTTTATATATATATATATATAGATATAGTTACCTAGATACTTATCAATATAATATTTTATAATTTTTGTGCAAATAGTCGAATTTACTACTAAATTGTAGGTATTGCATTTCGTATTTTTTTACATTACAATTTTGTAATTTTTACATTATTCATATTAGATATTTTAGAGACAAGTATCTAACTATAATCTAAGTTGTTATTTGTATTTTCTGTTTTTTTAATTCAGGGCAGAATTGGTATTAAAAGATTCGTAAAATATAGATAGTAGAAGTTAGTCCATGGTCCCTTCAGCCCCCGGATTGGATAATTCGTTATTTTAAATAATTTTAAAACATTAAATCATTACGTTCAAAAAACTATTCTGAACAAAATTCGATATAATATTATCTAAAAAAAATAGGTAAGTAACTATAACAATTATATTTGATATTTTGCTATTTCCTCAATATTTATAAAATATTTCCATTATAAAAGGTTGTCTTTTTTACTCTTAAGAAAACTACTGTGAAGATAAAAAAATAATATTTTTTTAAAGTATCAACCAAACCCAAATTGCTATCAAAAAAGCATTTTACTTCAAAACTTCTGCTTGACTCTATCTATCCGAAAAAAATTATGTACAAACATAAAACAAACACATCAATAACATATTAAAATTGCTCAGAATCTAAAATGTTATAAGATCGGGTGTAGCCATTTGCACAACCCCAAAATTACAGTCCAATTTTTACACTGCAGCCACTGAATGCAAAAATATTTGATATACTTTGATTTACGTGACGGAAACATGACACGATTCCGGATATCGCTCATCGATTGATCGACGGCAACTTACAATATTATATAGCTGTGATTATAATTATACGGTCTGAAAATCGTTTTTCTACACTTTGGCACAATACCTATACCTATGTCATTATATTATTATATTTTATGATGTAAACGTAATAATATAGCTGTATGTGTTGTCCATTGAATTGGGTTTTTGATTTGGTCGAGATCATATCATCATTATATATACCTCCACCGTCGTCGTAGACGACCACGTATAAAATTTAACGTTAATTGTGTTTTACCCCAATAATTCCCATGAGAAAACCACCCTTAAACGCCGGATCACGCCCTACATAATATATTTTCCGTCGTCAAAATGAGCGAAAACATTTTCGCGCGTGTATACTTATATATTATATCCTATAATGTATAAGGGAGAAACGGCGTACGTACAAATTGTTTTGTTGGTACATATAACAACCGAGAGACAGAGAGAGGATATTTCTTTAAAAATATATATATATATATATATATGTCTGTATTTCCTTACCTGTTGAACTGAAAAATCGACAGACAATAATAAATATTTTTAAAATGATATATAACGTTTCCAAATTCCAAGTAGGTATATATTATAATAAACTGCACCTTCAAATTCAATTCGATAGGTATATTGTAAGACTTTTTGTCGTATAGATTATAAGTTATTAAAATACGTCAATATAATACCTATACATGTTTTTAGGTAAAAAAAATATTTACTATATAAATATCCTAAACAGAAATATGATAGTTAGGTAAAATTATTATTATTATTATTATTATTCAATATTGATTTTTGTTCATATTTGTTTCTGTATACTATTATTATGACATCTTAGGTATATTAGGTATATTCCTATTCACTATTTTATATATAATATGTTTAAAAAAAAAATCATATATATATATATATATATACATATATACCTATATATATGCATAATATGTCATTCTATATTCTATAAAGGTTGACATTTCTACTTTCTAGTATCTTTTCAATCGTTTTGTGGTTAGTAAACTGAGCCTCCGTTCTTCTCAAAATAAAATCGAACAAACCCAAATAATTAAAACTTATATTTACCGAAAATCATAATAACTGTACAATGCAGTTCAAAAAATATATATATTATATTAGTATACTTTTATTTTTCCTTAAATATATTATATATAACAACATCGATGATAATTCCAACCTCTTTTGAAAAGAAATATTTTTAATTTGATGATATTTCCATTCCTATTATTATATACCATTTTATAATGTATATTATATTTCACATTCTGTATAGGTATGTATATTTGGTTCGTAATTTAATTTAAGGTGTGATCATTTTTATATTGTATACCAAACGGTTTGTATTAAAATATAATATCAATAATATTCTATCATTCTACCCGTCATATTAATGTACATAATTTATCGCGTAGATTTTTTAAGAATTCAATAATACTTTCTAGTATTTGTGTTTAAATATATTTATAATACCTACCCACGTATTTAAAATAAATGTACAGGCAAATGAAAACGGTTCTTATATACACACCGGTATAAATATTATCGATTTTAACGCTCTCTTGAACGATTATTATTTATTAATAGGTACCACCACAACGTACCCGACCTATTATATTTCGACGTAAAAAAAAAACCGTTTGTACACAGTAAACACACTAAACGCTTTTTGTTTGAACTTGAAATTGCGTTTAAACATTTTTCGAAAAATATTATCTGTTAGCGTCACGTATAAAAAAAAAAAATCGATACGAATATTTTCATTAGGTACAGTGTGGATCTAACGGTATACGGTAAAAATATCCGCGGTTAAAATATCCGTATATAGGAAAAAATATCCGATAAAATTACCGATGATTTTCCAAATCAACAAATTCGTGAATTTCATCATAGTTTAAAATTTAAATCTATAGCACAGAATATAGGTAGTATGAGTTCTATAGTTCAATGCTATCATCAATACGTCTTATCAGCTTATAAAAAAATAAATCTTACACCGCGAAACTTCAAAATTATTAAATAATACACGATAGTAGAATAGGTATATATCAATGCACTTTTACACTTGACGAACACGACTAAACGAGTGTCAATTAAAACTTATCTAAAATTTTTATTTTTTATTATTATTTTTTAAGCTTATACCTATACCTATACTTATCTAATATACCGAAAATGTTATAAATCAGAAAATAATCAAGTCCGAAATCTGGTACGTATATATTATAAATTTAATACATAAATATATTTATATTTATTATTTGGCCAAAGGGGCCCCCCTTGTTTGCGCCACTGGCCTGAGATAAGACGTACGGTTAGCTGACCTATCCCTATATCTTCCCATATAAATACGCACTACGGGTCAGTCGCTTAACAATCGTCGATAATTTTATCGGATATTTTTTCCTATAAACGGATATTTTTACAGTGATTCGGATCCAACCAACAATTTAAAATAATCCGACGAGTTATCGGTGCATTTGAATTATTACACTGTATATTATATATTATATTATAACGTTTAGTTACATACGTGAAAATATGAATGTCATGCTTGGGACGCGTACGGTTTATTTTTTATTATTTCTCTTAGCTTATTTGTGTATATCTGTCCAACAGTAACACGTCCGTTTGTTATAATATAATAATAATATTATTATTATTATTATATACCGACTTAAATAATATTATTATAGTCGGTGGTGAATCCCGTGTATTGTGTACGACTGTTTATGCCATCACCGATATATATATATATATATATGCGTGTGTGTGTATATTATACAAACCGTTACCTACTCGTTTTTTTTTTTTTTTTTATCTTTTATTATTATTATATTATGTCTTAATAATACGTTTATTTTTTCTGGCTTCCATATAATACGAGTATTAGAAGTCCGACGAACCCGAATCGTTCAATATTTGTTATAAACATATGCACAAAATAAATATACCAAAAAAAAAAAAAAATAAATAAATATTAAAATAAATAATAGATAATATAATATAAATATAATAATAAATAATAGAACATTATGTCGATAAGAATCGGCATAAAATACACAACATTTACCGATCGAGCGAACTGCGCCAAACTGCGATATTTTTTAATATCATTTATACTGCAGTGGTGAATAATATTATAAGTTTAACACTATAATGTATACATTTTACATCGAGGAAAAAAATTATGGAAAAAAACACACGATTCTTCTATAGGTACTTTGTATAAAATAAACGTTTTTTAAATATATATAATAGTACCTATTACGTATATTATTATATAGTTCGAAGTCACAATATTATAGAATTTTATTTCGCGTACCTACTCATATGTATTTCAACAACTAATAAGTTGTCGTCTTCAGCGCGTACCAAAAACTAACCTACACAATATTGTAATTATTCGTCACAAGTATTTCTATTGTAAAAAATAAAAAATAAAAATGTGTAGTTATCGTAGTAAATATGTTAATTATGTAAGTATACACACGTCTCCAATGATTTAAATTTTATTTTATTATTAAGAATACTAATATAAAAAAATCGTTATTATCGGTTTTTTATCATTTTAAGTATTTTTTTTTAGTGAGATATTAAATTATCTTGAATGAGCATTACTTATACCTATACATTCATTTATATTATTGTTTTATAAACTATACATTATGTATATACGAATTATTTTATTGGGTTATTGTATAAAAAATAATATCCGAATATATTTTAATTAAATATTAAACAATACCGTACCTAAGTTTTCTTATTGGAAATTGTCCGATTTAAAAATACTAACTGGTAGGTACATAATATATTATATATATATATTTATGTAGGTATATATATTATATATGTATAATAAAAGTTTTACACGGGGCAAAGTGTTACGATGAATTTATTTGAATTTATATAATGGTGATAATGTGAACATTTTTTCACCAAAATATCGGTAAATAATACCATATTGTTATTGATTATATTGATAAATCCAGTCATTTATAAATACAATTAATCTAATAATAACAATAACGTTTATTTTATTTTATTTAAAAAATAATAATATTATATATTATATAACATTATTATTATTGTTTATTATTATTACATACAATTTGTATTTCAATAAACAAATTTGAAATACGTTTTCTTAACTCATTGCAATCTATGGTCACTATGTGTTATACCGTTACGATCAAAACGATTTAAAATGGCCATTGTGCCAAGTGTTACGGAGAGAACTGCTACACAATTTAAACACCATAATCTGCATAAATGATTTCTTTTTTTGTATAATTGTATATTTATAATATGTTTATTTCATCCAATATAATATTTAATTTTTGTACTTTTTACTTTTAATTTTATTTATTTTGTAATTTGTTGTATTATGTCACATATAGAATGTTTTCTAAAATTTTCATAATAAATTTAAAAAAAGTAGTGTTCAAAAATAAACATTTTAATATATAACTTTAACATTAGATTTTAAAGTTTTATAATCGAAATACATTAGATACGGTTTATCACTCTATGCCAGGAACCTACAGTTCATGTACCTATTACATTTTTTTTTTTTTTATAATAAATATTCTATTAAATTGAAATATTTAATTCTATTGTAATTTCAGATAATTTAATTAGTTACGCATATTTATTTACTTTACGAAAAAAAAAAAAAAAAATCAATTTCCTTTCATTGGTAAAGAGTAATTGACAAAATAGTAAAAAAGTATCATGTTCGCCCCTATGTTACTCTATTGTATTAATGTACATTAAAAATATGATTAATATGAAATTAATATTATTTTAATTGTAACTTATTCAATGTAATAATCATATATGATATTAAGAAACATATATTATGACACCTATATCACATTTTAAATTTAATTTTTGTCATATTATAAAATTTTGTTCAATTTTTTGCATTTCCTAAACATAATATTTTGATAATATTTATATCTATTTTTGACGAAACCAATAGGTAGTGCCTTCCTATAAACCGATAGTAAATATTTATATATTTTTATATTTTATCCAGAATTCACGATTGATTTGAAAAATTATAGAGTTCGTGTGATTTTTAAGGTACAAATATTTTTATACGATATATTTTTGTTTTCTACGTTTTCTTCCAACAAATCTCGTTTTTAGCTTGAAATGTATGTCGACTTTTGAATAAAAAGAAAGTGCTAAAAAAAGAACACTTTTATTTTAATGTTTAAACTAATCAATATATGTACCTATATACATATATGTGTGTAATAAAATATTTATTTTAAACACACCGTTGAGTATTTTGATTTATCATACCGCCCGAACTTTTTCGTCCTTTATATACACACCTAATCCGTTTGAGCACTTCTATTTATACATATGTATATTATAGTATATATACAACACATTCATTGCTAGTTAACGTTAGTTTATCTGCGTCGAAATTTGATCTTTTTGTGTGCTCGTTGAGTATTATAATGTACGCTAACAAACACCACATGACTGGTTCGTATTTTATTGCCCACAGGACAAGTCAAACAAAACTGATGGATTGTCGCGTGGATGTGTAAAAAAAAAAAAAAATGAACCCAATTCGTTTATCGTAATAAAATATCGTTTATTATTTATTATTTTAACGACAACAATTAAATAAAAATACCATACAATAATAATATTCGAGTATAGACATATAGGTACATATTTATGTATATACGTATTATGCGCGCATTTAAATAATAATAGTACATAATATTGTACGGTACATAATATAATTACAAAACAGATATAGGTACTACGGTATATTTATTTATTCATTTTTTTTTAATTCTTCATCCGATAATGGAGTTTTTAAACATAATCATACTGATATTTAATAATACTAACACATTATTCCAATAAGTATACAAATAATAAATATGTAGTAGCCGTAGTATAATAGTAAACATCATATATCTATTATATAGTAATTATTTCAAAAAAAAAAAAAAAGGCACTTGTGAAATGCTTTATTACAAATACATATTTTATATAGTTAGGAATCATCGAATCGCACAAAATATACATAATATATATGTACACCAGATCGTCTACATATATTTTAATATATATATATATATATATATACTTATATAATATATAAACGATCTCGTGTGACTAGAACATATAATATATAATACCTATATATTTTATATATATATAGTGCTGGTGTCGGAGGAGTACATGGCCGACTCAAAGCATTTATATATTTAAGTGATCTTTACGTATAAGGTATTCTTCTTTAGGCTTTTAGATTTCTTAGGTTTTTAAATATTAATTTACCGGAAAACATATTAACACGTACTATAAATGAGCTCCTTATAAGATTGACATTCTTTTTATTACGAAAGGGGAAGCTAAATAAAGTGTTTTGGGAAAATGCCTATTCTCGCTTGAGTCGACACACCGAGAGAAAATAAAAATCAATCGTAACCGAATGCCGTCGGTAAATTTTACAAGTTTAACAAAATAAAGTATAATTATTAACGTAGGTATCATAATTCAGTAAATACTCGTACAAATAATAATAATTATATATAAATAGTTTTACGAGAGATCAACTAAAACACTTTAAGAGAAATAAAAACGTGTACTTCCAGAACAACTTGTAAGTATATATGCACCTTGTATACACATGGGTAACTTTTAGAGAAAAAACATTAATTTTTTTAAATGTTTCCCTTACATTATATACATAATACGCGGTGGCTGTGCCCCTACTGGTGTCTACCCATGGTGGCTTGGAGCAGTGCGCCGGCAGCTGCGGCGGCCGGGTGCATGACGGCCATGGGCCTCTTCGGTGGCACTTGCATGGTGGGCCTCAGCAGTTGACTGATTGAGTAACCAGTCGTAGTTGGATTCGAAGGCGATTGCTGTTGGTAGGCGGCGGCTGAAGTCGAAGTTGCCGGTGGCCAGAAGTACTGATGAAGGTAATCGAATCCGGCGGCGTTGGAGTTGGACGGGTATTCTACCATACCGGGCCAGCCGGCCGCTGCGGCAGCCGGATGATGAGGCGGCCCGTTGCGGTGATGGTAGAACGCCGCTGCGGCTGCGGCTGCGGCGGCGGCCGCGGCTGCGTGCGGATGATGATGGTGGTGAAGCGATGACGGCGGCATACCGACGAGCGGCATGGGCGGCGGCCGGTAAGCGATGCGGTGCCTGGACGATTGCGTGGATCGTCGACGCAACTTTCCGGTGGTGCCGCCGATGTACACGTCACTGCTGTTCGGGTCGATCATCCAGTAATTGCCCTTGCCGGGGTCGTCGAAGCTCCGCGGGATCTTAACGAAACACTTGTTCAGCGACAGGTTGTGCCGGATGCTGTTCTGCCAGGCGGGCGTGTTCATCCGGTAGAACGGGAACTTGTTCATTATGTACTCATAGATTCCGCTAAGCGTTAGTCGCTTTTGCGGGCTCTCCGATATGGCCATCATAATCAAAGCGTTATAACTGTAATTTGGCTTTTTGTTCTTATCGTCGACGGCGATTGAGGCGTCCTTTTTTTCGTCCTTGTTGTCCACGTCGTCTTTCGGCTCATCATCGTCACCGTCGCTGCATGGTTTTTTATTGTCAGCAGTCGATGTCCGGCGAAGACTGTGGTGATGGTCGCACAAAGTTGGCGGCGAAGGGCTGCCGTCTGGCCGCTTGCTGTAATCGACGGGCGCGCACAAACAATCGTCGCCACTGCAGTCGCTAGCCTCGCTGCCGGTTGTGTACGAACGCGATGTGGATGGACCCGGGCTTTTAATGTCGTTGTCCCGTTCGTCGTCCACGTCAAGACGGCCCAAGATGTGGTTGATGGTGAAACTCGGCCCGTTTAACGATTTGGTCACCATTTTGAATACAAAAAAAAAAAAAAAAAAAAAACCCGTAAAGTTTGCAAATACACAAAGACGATATAAGTTAAAGAAGAAAAACTCGCGACACTACGACGGTATAATAATTACTGGTAGATACTGCGACGATGGTCGTCATGTGTACGAACGCGGGTCGAGAACGCTATACAAAACGGATATTGTGTGCGTAACGAATGATGATGGGATGCGCGAGAACGTGCGTGTCGACGGAACGTGTGTTGTCAGAAGACTGAACGTCACGCACCAACGGAACTACTGTGTCGGCGCCGTCGCTCTGGGCATCCGCCACGCCGCCGTCGGTACGGCCTGCTACGACGGCACCGCCCCTGGCCAATGGCAGTGGCACCACGCCCAGCCTGTCCCCCCGCCACGACACTGCGATCGCGGGCGGCGTACGCGCACCGGTCGCTTGGACACCATTTGTCGCGGCCGCCGCAGCTGCGCCCCTTTTTTATTTTATATATTTTCCCTTTCAGCCACCGCGAATATTTACTTTGTATTGTTATATTGCCGCGTATTGTTTTTTTTCTTTTTTTTTTTTTTGCACCCCTTCCCCTCTTTTTTTTTTCCCCAGGACGGACGCACACTCCTGCCCGTACCGCACATATTGACGAATGTTGTTATGCCAATATTTACACGGATATGCGCGCGTGTGTCTGTGGATGTGTACGCGTACGCGCTAAATACACGTGTATATTATCGGCGTTTGTACAATGTATACATTATGTGACATATGTATACCGGCCCTTCCTATACCGTATGACGATTGAGATTATTATTATTAGGAGAAATTAGAATTGACTAAAATATATTGGTATATACATTATTTTATTTTGATATAATTTTACATTTTTTTGTATTTATATATCTACTCGTTTATGATATCGTTTTGTATACCTTTACTTCTTAAAATGGTAGGTACCCATTTTAGATTTCGAGTTTTACAATAATATTTATTTTTCGGACAAAACTTAACTGATATAAGACGAGTTACGTAAGAGTTTTCGAGTAATGAGTTTATTTGATGAGAAATTCTTTCTATATAGTAAGTACGTACTATTCAAAAGTTAATTAATAATTAATTTTCCCAGTTGATTTCTTATAAGCGTACAAAGTAAAACTACATTTTATGACGTGGAATTAGTATAAATGTTGAAATTAAAATAAAATTCGTCATTATTATAGGTATACTATATAGTATGTACTATTTTATATATATTATATTAACATTTTTCATATGGTAACGTCACAAAATTGTATATTTGACAGTTTTGGCGTCCCGTTCGCTTTTAATTTTAAATAGACATTTTGGTAGAAATTGACGAATGACTTTTTTTTCTTTTTCTTTTTTTTTTGCTTATTAAAATTTAAAAAGGGGTGTTTGGCCCCGGGTGACAAATTTTCTAGATCCGACACTGATAATACCAAGTTCTGCTTAAAATTGTTTTATAGAATACAATGATATTCTACGAGTTTCCTATACCCGATGAGCGAAGTTTTACCAACCCTTGCTACCCCTCTTTTTTTTATTTTAAGTAGGTTATTTTGCCATTCTGTGCAACACCTCGTCGAACTGGTTTTTCTTTCGACATAGCAAATCACTCATATTCTTATAAATATATACTCTAAACATAACAGCTTGTACTCGTATATACATATTTTATTTTATTTTAATATTATATTAATGCCATACGACATTTTTATAAATTGGAACAATGTGTACATTACATAAATAAATATTAAGGGAACAATAGGTATACTAAACAAAGTAGGTATCTCAAAACATTTATCGTTAAGGCAGAAAATATGTAAGTATATTATTTAAAGAACGAAGCATACAGTGTAGTAATTGATTATGACCATAAGAAGTTAAATGACATATATATATATATAGTCTCAAAGGGTTGACATTTCTGAAAAAGAGTTATTGAACGAGACTAATAATAAAACACGGACATCGTTCAAAACTGCACAGTTTTCACGAGTTATTACTACTTTTTTTCTTTTGTTTTATACAATTAATTATTATTATAAATAAAATTGTAAGTGTAATGCATTTTGAATGGTAGCCGATGGGCATTTAAAACCGCATAGCCACGCATTGCTATATTTGATTGACAGTTTGAAATAAATAATAATTAATTATACAAATGAATCAATAAAAAATATTTATATAAATTATATTATTATTATATTAGGTTTTATTATAATTTATTACATAATTACGATTTATAATTCAAAATCGGTTAATAATCAGTATGTACCTATATATACTCGCATAAATATATATATATATATATCTATAAGCATGTATGATTCTTATAACGTACTCGTCTAAATATCTCTGTTCGATTTTCATCCATTTTTTTGGCCTTGTTAATTTCAATAGGAAATATATTTGAATTAGAAATTACACTTCGAAAACATTATTTTAAACAGCCTAAATTTATCTTTAATATTTTATTTGGGAAAAGTTTAAATTAAGAAAAATGCGATTGATAACAATAGATAATGATAAGTACTTCAGAATTCAGATAGATATATATGTGTACATCAGCACCTATATATGAGTAAATGAAAGTGTGTAGTTATGATATAAATTTCACATAAAAACATTAGACACACAGAAAATTAGCGTCTATAATTTTTTAACTATATACAGTAGACTAGTACCTATAGAAGTAATCATGTTATTTTATATCAAATAAGATAATATCTTCTCCTTCGGTAAGCTTAGGTTAGGTGAGTAAAACACCAATAATTTAACATATAACATTGCGAATAAAATTACTTATACCAATTATATATTTTATTACTTTATTTATTTTTACTATTTATAAAAAAAAATGTTCCGAAGTTGTTGTATAATATTTTGACAGATTTTAGACTTACATACATAATTATTAATTATACGTACCTAATATATTTACGTATTAAAGACATGGATTTTTTATACTACAAAAACGTACCTACCTGTTGTCATTTAAATTTCAGATGTAATTATAATTGTTCTATGCAACTTTATAGTATAGTAAAAAAACGACCATTTATCGTTTATATAGATACTTGTGGGATTACATAAATTATAAATTAAATATGTTTAAAATGTCAGACAGGTATATGTATATACATATTTATGTTAATATAATAGATATATTACACTTTAAGTTACTGCCGCGTATTGCAATAAATATTCAAATAATTTATGCCCACAAAACCTAAATAGGTACTCAATTTATTATGTTAGTTTGAAATGCCTTCGAAATAGAAATAAAAATGAATTAAAAATTATCAAAAAAAAACTATTTATAATTCTATTTTATTGATAAATAATCACTTTAAAAATAATAATTACTATTTCTCAATTACTAAATATACACCTAAATACTAGATTTTGATCACGGATCACAGATCTTAGGTTTTTTAATGTTTAAATATATTTAAATTTAAAAATTTCATGCTACGGAATAGTTGGTATTCTCATATATTTTCAATAATTTGGTTTATCACCTTTTGGTCATATTAAATGAAAGTTTTGTCGTAGCATGACTGATACGATATTGCAACAAATAATACGATATTTTTAAATAATATTTAAATTTCGTACTTATATATTTTTAATGAAATACTTGTATTAGAAATACCAAATTAAAACAAATTATAGCTAATAACATTATCTAGTGCCCTGCGTACCGCTTATCGATACATTCATTTTTTTAAAAGATTTATAGTTATTTAAAAAAAGTCAATTTGATTTTTAACAACTTTTAGAAAGTGTAAAAATGCACACATCCAAAATCGACACGTAGAGCACTAGATAATTTTGTTCTTTATAATTGAATTTTTAATTGATCTTCCTACGATATTCTTATGTTGATGAAAATCAAAAATGTGTTAACATGTTTTTTCAACAAATATCGTGACTACATGATAATAAAAAATGCTATTGACACAAAGCTATTTTTAAATTACTTAAAAATATATTTAAATATTTTGAGATTGTTTGATTTTCTTTCTTCTAAAAATGTCATTAAAATTGCCTATACAGAACCCCTTAAAATCGTGGGTACAACGTTTTATTAATTGTAATTTTTTTTTTGGCTTAATTCAGGCCTAGGCTCATCGCTGTTTCCACCACACCTCTCCATGTTTCCCCTGTCGGCTGTCCTTAACCAGTTGCTCTCCATCACTTATTCCCAGGAGCTTGAAGTCTTCTTCAACTCGATAAATCCACCGCTGTCTTGCCCGTCCTCTCGATCGTTTTTTTTTTAGTCTGATTTACATATTGTGAATTCACGTAACGTTTGGCTTTCTGCTCTCCAGACGTGGCCTGCCTAGCTTTAACTTATGCTTTTGAAAACTCCTACTATGTCTGACTCATTGAAAATTGCTCTCAGCTCTTCATTTGTTCTTCGTTCGTATGTATTCCCCTCTTCATTTCTCTTAGGGCCATAGATTCTACGTAGGATTTTCCTTTCAAATACTATTGGTCTTTTTTCGTCTGACTTTGTTGACGCCCACATTCCACATGAATACAGGACTATAGGTCTGATGAGCACTTTGAATGTCCTTAGTTGTGTCTTTTTGGATAATATAGTCTTGACTTGAATATTGGAATAAATGCAAAAGAGCACTTATTTCCCGTCGTTATTCTCCTGTTAATTTCTTCGTGGCTATTTGCTTGTTAATTAATATCTACTCCTAATAGTCTTTAAAACTTGATACCCTTTCGAAAGTTAAATCCCCAACTATTAGAGAATCTTGTGCATATTCTCTTTGGGATATTATTAGATATTTCGTCGTTTGTTCATTAACTTACAAGCCAATATAGTTTTCCATATTTATCAGTTTTTAGGTTTTCAGTTTATCCTACAATTATAATGTCATCCGCGTATGATGCCTCTTAATATAGTTACATTTATAAATTTACAAAACGTTGTTGGTATCATAAGAAAATACTTTAAGCTACATAGTAAAATCAGTTTAAAATGTAAATCAATCTAACTTTTTTTTCATCATTTTATGTTTATACCAATAAAATAAATAGGTAAACGGTATATATTGGATTAGTTTTATGATCTTATAGCATTAATGTAATTCATTTTCACAGTATAGCTATAGCTTTTTTCTAAGCAATAAAATAAATACAATAAAATCTAACGTTGGTATGTGGCTGTATGATGTAAATATAATATGGGGATAAATTTTCTATTATTTTAATTATAAATAATAAACCGTATTACTACATTAGTTGCATTAATCACTTTATTTTTTTAATTGTTTTAATAATTCGGGTTTTGAGTTTCGTAATTTATTCGAGTTAATTTGGGTGCACCGTGCACAGTCCTGATTTAAACTATAATAATATATAAGTATTTATAAAATAAAAAGATACACACAGACTGTTTTTTACTTGTACTATATCTATTTGAAATCGACTACGATAACTAGAATACGTAAATACCTACTCGTTATTTTTGCACATTTTTGATTTTATAAACAAAACGATATCATTCAACGCTTTTTTAACACGCATGATTATATTCATATAACATATAAATAACAGCAAAAAAAAAAACGTGTGTATACAAATGGATATAGTTAGTAAATATATATATTATATAAAATTCGGACGTTATGTTATCGTTTTGTTTTTGAGTAAAAGAATATTCCCATTAGTTAGTGTTAACAAATTGTGTAAATAATTTATGTTTCGATTAAAATACATGTTTTTCTGTAAAAATTATATACAGTAATAAAAAAAAAAATATATATATATATATAATATATAGATATATAATGTATATAGTATATAGTATAACATTTATACGCTTGAAGAAATACGTGGACTTAGGAACAAAAAGTTATATAAACTCAATGTTTTCATATTATTTATGAGAATATTTCTAAAGTTCTAATATTGATATTGATTTTTATTGCTTATTAAAACCTATGTTGCAGAATATTCTTGTAACTATATTGTTCAACAATTAGGAAAGTTAATTTATTCCAATTTCAAAATCTAGTTCAGAACATTTTTTTAAAATTTATATAAAAAGAAAAATGGTAAAATTAAATTTTTTTCGAGTAAGTATATTTGATTATTTTTCTTCTTTAAAAATAATATATATATATATACACACATTACATACATACACTAATATACACAAATATCATTGAAATACTAAAATCATAGATGTGGCAGTCATGGAATAAATATTTATTATGTATTTATACGACTATATAAATTTTATCTATAATTCGATTAAGTACCTATATATGCGTATACCTACTTTCTACATAATTAAAATAACTACCTATATATATATATTCTTCTTTCATACGCACATCGAAGATCACGATATTTGCTTAATATATTATTAGAAACTACAGTATACATAATATAATACATGTAATTATATTGTTGATTTGTATATTGTATATTCGAAATATTATATAATATGAATAAGAGATTTTTGCATAATATATATTATTCGAATATCTATGTATAATATATTCAGAATACCTACGATAAACCCATATTGTTTTTTGCAAATATTCGAATATCGCAGGTTTATTTTATGGAATATGTAATAATAACTATAAATTATAAATCATTTTATATTCCTAAATTCTTCTAAAATCTAAAATCTTCCTAAATTTGAATAGTAATTCTACCCGAATTACTGTCTCCGCTAAGTCCACAATGTCGAATTAATAAATGGGCAAAAACCAATATATGTATATATGTACACGAAAGCTATATATATTAAAAAAAGGAGTCTATACTCGTAAAATACCTATATGTTTTTTTTTTTTTTTTTTTACCTACCACACTATGATATTCGGTGTGTGCGATTTTGGTTTCATATGATTTTATGCGTTACACTATTTTTATTTTATTTTTTTTTTAATATTTCTTTTTATGGTAGTCACACTTTGGAAACACATACACATATAATATGAATATACAATGCGTGTAATAAACCCTCATGGGCACGAGAACACATCGTATATATATACGTATAATATAATACATTTAATACCACATCGAGAGTGTAATACATAATATATATATGTGTGTAAAGAATATAATACACATACGTACACCGCAGCAGCGGTATTTTTGAAACGAATAAAATATAAAAAAAAAGTCCCGCGAGCAGATGTTTGCCGCGTAGTTTGCCGATAAATAATTCGGTGTCACTTTGCGTGTAAGGCGGCCCAAAGAACCGTGATATACGTATACATGTATATATATATATATATATATATAGTCCTTATACAGTCTTTATAATAATATATAATAATATATGTACTCCACACTGTGCGAGGTTAATATTCTGGAAATAAGGATAGAGAAAAAAAAAATCGTCTACAAAAACTTGACGACAATGTGCTGTACACGTCGTCAAATTCATTGATTACTTGTCGTTAAAGTCGATTTTTCAAAATGTATAATATATTTATACGCAACGCACACTCGCCGAATGGATATACTGGGGTTAAGTATATATTATACTTTTATTGTATTAGGTATATATTATACGAATATTTTTGAATTTTATGTATTTTTTCGAGGCGAGACATATAAAATATATTATATAGGTACACGTCGACACTATATATATATATATATATATATATATGTTATTTTCGCGTATATATACTGCATATAAGGACAGGACGTATTAATAAAACGTGTAAAAGTTCACACATCAAAAATCGACTATTTTGTTCTCTATAATTTATTTTTTATTTTATCTTTTTACAATATTCTTAAGTTGATATAAATGCAAATGCATAAACTTGTTTTTAATAAATATCGTGATCATACGATAGTAAAAATGATATTGACACAAGACTATTTTTAATTTACTTTAAAAATATTTTTAAATCGTTGGATTTTCATTTTCCTGAAAATATCTTTAAAATTGCCTATACAAAACTTTTTTTAAACCGATGACGTCCTCTCAATGTAAATACTAAATAAAATCGATACCAAGTAATCCTTGGTGTAGTCCTGATGATATTAAAAAAGGTATTGAATTAAAATTGTTTACTTTAATTATTTGTTGTCTACCAGTAAAGTAAAAAGTTAACTAGGATAATAATTATTATAATTTATCACATACACCAATAATTTATTTTTATTTATTAGTTAATTAGTTAAGATAGAATGATTTATTTTGTCGAAAGCTTTCAAAATATCTGTGTATAGCTCATCATTTTAAATAAAAATTTGAAATGTATCTATAAAAAATAAATAGTTCAGTTAGAAATTATGTTCATAAATAATAACCGAATGTAGAATATGTATAATTTTAGTAGACATTAACTATATTAAAATAATTTAGATATTACAGAGATATCACCTGATTTATGAATTGAAAAAGCATTGACTACTTTCCAATATGATTGAATGATGACTATTGAAAGAGAAAGATACAACATATTACTTGAGGACTTAAAATCAATAAAGTTTGTTTTGAGTTATTTACTAAGTTTTGAAACTACGAATCGTGGCGGTTAATTTACACGCTATCTAACTGAATTCGTTTGACCTATTATAGCATTGAGCGAGGCACATAGCGCGTTTTACAGACTAGGCTTAGTACGTTATTAATTTCAAGTCCTCGTTTACAGATAATAAAATATAAAGCAGGAATGGAGTCATAAACTTGATTAGAGTTTAGAATTAATTTTAAAGAATTTAACCCGTTAAAATCATGAATTATTTTTATATTGTATGTAAAAAATGGGAAACTGTGTAAAATAATATTTCGGAGGAAGGTAAACCAAATTGAATACCTGAGGTTATTAGAAGAATAAATATTAACAAAATATTATTTAGCAAATAATTTAAACTTTTTTACTACTAGATGATTCAAATAGCTAGGGAACCTTTTATAACTGAAATTATAGAAATTCTAATAGTATAAATGATATAAAATTGCAAAATATACATACATTTAGAATTTTTTTGTGATATTTTAGCGTTATATTTAATATTTTGGAGGAAGGGATTAAGTCACAACCCCAATAGAATATACCCGTAATATTAAATATATATATATATATATATAACTTATCGTTATTAAACACATTAATATAGGGTACCTTCACTACCTATACTTTAATGAATATAAATATTCAAGTGGTTAAAAATAGATTTGAAATATTATCATATAGGTGTATAAGTTATGTGTACTTAATACCATTGATTATGTATTATATATAATCAATGCTAATACCCATAAGGCACAACACGCCAATAATAATAATTGTTGGTTTATTCATACATTTATAACAATATGTACCTACGATGCATCAATGTCAAAGAATATTTTTCGCCAACTATATATTGCATTATGCATTACAAATTTACAAATGATTACCAATTTCTTATAATAAATATAAAATTGCATTTCTCAAATCCTTCAACATTTCTGTATACCTTTATTTATATATATTAGTAATTTATTTTAGGTACTTGTAAATTGTAAATAATTATCCCATGCATGGTATACATTTTTACATTAGTTTCAATGAATAATGTTGTTAAATCGTTTGTAGATTCAAAATCAAGAGTTTCCCATTGGGTATTTTCAAATTGTTCGAGAAAGCATTTCTAAAGTTTTACTAATTAATGTTGTTTATAATATTATTTGTACCGATTTAAAACTTTTGAATTCTTTATAATATATTTAATAATGATCCAAATTTTAAATTTGTTTGTTCTAATCTAAAAATACAGCCCATATAAATTTAATAATTAGGTAAGACAAAGTATAAAGCGAATATTAGAACTTTTATATTTTGAGTCTACAAATTTAATATTTCAATATATTTGAACTTAATTGTATATTGGAATATTCTTAAATATATATGTTGGTATTAAAATGTTAATTAACCAATTTTCTAAATACCGATCAATGAGGCCAAAACGAGGATACAAAAACGAGTACACCTATTACCTATATATACTAGACATGGATGAGTTTAAAAGACGTATAAATAATTATAGGTACAGGGGCGGATTAAGGCTCATTGTATTAGGGATCAAACATAATTTACGCTTATTTAAAAAAGTGAATAAACAAAAAAAATAATGTTATCAACTTTTTTCTTCCAATTGTATAACAAATATACTTTTTAAAAAACGTAAATATAAACAAAAAAAAAAGATCTTTCGCATAGGAAACCCCGCATCCCTAGAACACGCCCCCTTGTCACGCCACCCCCTAAAAATTTCCGCTCGGGGCAAATGCACTCTTTGCTCCCCCTTAAATGCGCTCCCATATAGGTACACGTAATGATTAGATATAGTTTGAAAATGAAATAGCATATCAAACTTCGTTTCCCTTTTAAACCAAATTGAAGTACCTACTTAGTCGAATATAATATAATATACAATATAAAATATAATATAATATACATATAATATTGTAGTTATTGATTTTGTTTTGAAAATAATTGTTTTACACCATCGCTGTTAAAAAATGGATTATTTTTCTCGTCTTAATTGAACTGCGGCTGCAGTATATTATAACATAATATATGAAATGTCGATATACAATAAAAAATATTATTGTTATGACTAATTGTCCAGTTTACACCGTAAATACTTAATAATAAAACGAGATTAATATATTGTGTTATAATTATAATAAGGATTATAATGAAATGATTAATGATTGAGTGACGAATAATTTGAATTTTTATTGTATTTTCCAATTCGTATTTACAAATTTTTATTGTGTTTGTTAAACTGTTATAGGGCATGCGTACAGAATATAATATAGCGTGTGAATTCGATATTCGATCTTAACATAGTGTACGACGTACGTGTACCTAATCAATAATAGTCCATTTATGCGATGAATCTATATACTACTATTATTATTAGTTTATTTTGGCAGGGAGTGATTCATATTCGCATAATGTACCTACTCAGTAAATACTAAATATTGTGTAATAATCATCAAATTACTATTTTCTCACAGACGGACGGTAAAATTATATTATATATTTTATACCTGTATCTATGTATAATATGTTTGATGTGTAAATACACATACGAACATCGAAAAATTCAAGACGGTCAAATTCTTCAATAACAAAAATGTTGCATTATATTTAAAATATTAACATAGCCATTTTCACAATTTAATTTTGTGTTGCAGAATGTACTTTAAAAAATTGTATTTAACTCTTTATACACATCACTAAATCAGTCTTATCTATCTATGATATCTTCAAATAAAATTTTTGTAACAAGTAAAGGTCTATTATAATAAAAAATAAAAATGAAAGTTCTGTTTCATGTATAAGAAACATTATTGTAGATTGAATGCAGAACCACTCAATTAAAACAATACGTTGCATTTATTGTCTCTTTGTCGTTGATAATTTAATAATTACCTATATAATTACAGAAACAATATTTTACAAAAAAAACTATATAATTTTTTATAAAATATTCTCTTTTTCAAAATTGTTTGTAGGTGTTTTAGCTCTAATTTTAACGTAAACATCAGATTTATTGTTTTGTGTAACACAATTTTGCTATATTGCCAATAGTTAGATAGAGGCAATGTACAACGTCTTTTCAACATTAAAATATCACAATTTACAATAGAATCCTTTCATTCTGCACCAGCACATACGTATATACGTATAATATAAATTGTAAGAACATTTATTGAATGACGAACATATTATTTATTAATATTATAGTCATAGATATATTTTATAGGATATAATAATAATTTTTCTAATTCAAAATGTTTTTTTTTTTTTTGCAGGACGACTCTTGTTCCATTTGTTGTAGTATTGTTAAGTATTTAAATACATTTCATGATATGGAATACATTTTTAAACACTTAGTTTTAAGTATTTTAAGTAGTATACTATTTATTTTTTTGGTGTTTGAGTGGGTGACAAATTGTAAAAATTATAAAACTGTACTAAAATATCAAAAAATTTAGTGAAATTAACAATTGCCAAAAACAATTTCATAAAGATTTTTCTGAGTATATTAAAAGCTAAAAGAACTATACTTTGAACCTACATATACAAAACGTTGAGAATCAGTTTTTTTTTTTTAAAATACTCTTAAAATTAAAAATAAAATACGAATTCGTGATTCTAAATAAATATGTAATAGCTTCAGAAGTCAATATACTAATATTGTATATTATCATAGAATAATGCGCGTTTATAGCCTCATGTCGGCTGTCGAACCATAATCTATATACCTGGTATGTATAGGTGTATACATGGTCGTTTTCGTGTTATTTATTATTTATTGTGCGGCTTCGTTATTATTATTATTATTATTATTAGCGAATATTCTTGTCGAACATTACGCTCAGCGTGCGATTTCTTCATTTTTATTTCCCCCTATGCCCCGCTTGTTCGACTTATACTCCTCTTCTTATTTTTCTTTATAGATATCATCTGCCTCTCTCCGCACACGAGTTTCGCAGTCGCGCGCGACCATAATAAATTACGTATTTTTCTCCATCGCCGCCACTGCGCGTCAGATTACAATCGTCCCGTCGCCACATTGCCGCCACTGCTGCCGGTTATACGTACGTGCGCCATGCAGATGATTACATCAAACACCAAGTTATACCTATATATTGTCCGTGGCGGATTTACAAGAAGTTGCCAATTCTGGACCCTTCCAGTGGCGTCATTTGGACCACTCCAAGCATACATTTGCGTATTCAAAATTCAATATTATAATAATTTGGCGTGTGTCATTAATTTTTAGACCTGTTAAAATTATTATCTAGTCTACATTTTTACATTACCTATGACATAATATAATATAATATATTTAGTAATGTTGAAGTAATTAAGAGCTGACCATAAATTAACTTGTATAAGCCAGAAAGTAGTAGTCTTCCATGGACTGGGCCTGTCCCAGTCAGGTCATGCTTTGCCGTTCTAAGATCAAGCCGTGCTTTGCTAAAACTTTTCACTTGAAATTTATAGCAAATATTAACTATAGCGCTGTACTGACATGATAACATTTTGAAAACTTTTTGATCATTTTTCAATAGGTTATTAATAAAAAAAAATTAAAAAATTAAATTTTCATTTTATTTATTTTTATACTTTTCGGGTAGAACTGTAGAAGCTATAAACAAATGTTGGAGTTTTCGAGTTTTATGATAGGATATACATTATACCTAGTTGGTAGGTACATTAATGAAATCATTTTATGATTTTCCAAGCACCCGGTATTTTTCTTATATGTAAAGAAAAATAACAGATAATTATTATAAATCGGAAAAAAAATATTAATATACTGAAATTCGATCATAATCATTTTTCGAATGCAAATACGTCTTTATTTTTAAGTTCAGCTATAGTGTCATAACAAGGAATTTATTGGTTTAGAAATTATATATTAGTTTTATTTATTTGTATGCAAAGCTATAATTTTTCCGATAGAAATAGTCGGTAGAAATCTAGGAATATATTTTCTTCGTCGTTAAACAGTTAACTAATAAGAATAAAATCCATCGGACTAGTGTATTTTTATAATTTATAATATGTTTAAACGAAACCACAGTAGTAAAAAAATTAAAAAAAGAACCAAAAATGAGGCGAAGGTTGCAAAGGGATTATAACAAAGGTGTAATCTGTCACCCTTTTATTCAACTTATATATATAGGAAAGCTTTGAATGACTTACTAAAAGGATATTACATAAAAATTAATAAAAGGAAAACTAAGATACTTATATGCATCAAGCAGCATATATGAGTATGTGTTTATCTGGGAAAAATCCCAAAGAAAAAAAAGCACAGGAAAAAAAAAGATAAATTGTTTTAATTTAGATTTTATACATAATACAACAAAATAATGATAAGTAGGTATTTTTCATTATATCTGTTATTATTTAAAAAATAATAGTAAAATAAATCATTTTCAATAATCACAGATATAATAATATGGTATAGAGCTTACGGTCAATAACAATTTCCCATATAATATACAAATTATTGGAATAATTATAATAAGAGTTTGAATAATATAATTATATAACATAATACTATAATAGTATTCGTATATGCATCTTAGTCGGTACTTAATCTATAGTATAACAGTTTTACTTATAACTATATTATATAAGGTAATATCTTAAATTAAAAATATAAAATTAAATACAAAATTTGGTACAATGAAAAAATATTTCAACACAAATAGTTTAATAAATAAATCATTTCAATAATCAGATAAAATAATAAAATACTAATAAAAATGAACAAAGTCTATAGTCAATAATAATCTTTATAATATCAATTCTTAAACTCTTAATATTGAAAGAGCCGGTCAGTAGGTTGTGAAAGCACTTCGCTCGTCGGGTGTCACTATTGGTGGATGCACTTCGCTACTGGGCAGGGTACTTTTGGTGGATGTATTGAATTTGAAAGCAATGATAAATCATTGCATTCAATAAAACGATTCTGAGCG